>JAYMTJ010000346.1:0-11686 GCA_036897525.1 Pelargonium x hortorum | reverse complement strand
CGTATTTTCACTCATACATCGCTTTCTCTTATCGTTAAAGATTTGTTGGTTCATTTGTCACTTCACCGTCTAAGACTGACGATCGAGAGACTCATTCGAGTCAATCTCTACCCTCTTCGCATTCACATAAGACAATAGTGGAGTTCGATTTGAGACCACAAAAAACGTATATCATTTAAAATTTTGAAATGGGTTTGATTTGAATCCCAAACATATAGACCACCGAGAGGTTCGTAATAGTTTTGATTCAAAGCGAAAAGCTTTCTCGTTCAGCTCCGTCTCTGGCTCTGAACAATATCGAGATTGTTACGATGCGAGGAACAAATAGCAGTTTAGTATTGAAGATAAGACAAAAAGGATGAGACAAATACTGTCATCTTTTAAAAAATAAAGACGGGCTCGTCATAGTCTCTAAGTTGCCAAAGTTTTTGACCAAGAAGAGGCGACGGAACCAACAAAAAAAAACGACAACGAATATAAAGCGAATTGAGTGTGAAAATGACAAAAAACTTCGCAATGGCGAGTCGTATTAGATTAAAAAAAAAAGGTCAAGAGATTAAGATTCAGATCCACAACACAACTAATTGTTGATGCGAAGATAAATAACCAAGACACTAAGTAGAGACCAGCTCTAAAATCTAAAAAGAGCAAGAGATATGAGACTATTTAACCCATTTTTTTTAATAATTGAATCACAATCGTAACGACAACTTGACCCTACAAGAACTCGATGTTCTAAACTCAAATCTATACATACTATAAATTAAAAAAAAAAAAACAAACTATAAACATATTAGAGCGTCACATCATTTTTTTTCCAATGCAAAAGTAATAAATTACGTGTGAAAAGGGTGAAGGAACAAAGCCTCCCGCGTGACTTATCTAAGATACCCATTGTCTCACTTGACTCGTCAAAACACTGGCAAACCTAACCTACCATGAACAATAGCGCTAATCAAGAGCCCCCGCCCTTACAGACTGCCCCTCAAGCCTTACTCCAGTACACAAAACTCTTACCTCAGGATTTTGAGAAAAGTCCCTACCCACGCTACTCGCTCTCCTGATCCTTCTCGTTGCGACATCTCCTCATCCTTAGTTAATTGATTCAAAATGAAACTGAATTCCCGTTTCTCCTCTTTTTTGGCTGTACCACCTTCCTTCGCTGTCACCCCCTTGATCGTTATTGGAACTAGCTGCCCCTTCTCCTTACTGATCGACTCAATGGCATAATCCTCTGATCGAACGTCACATAGAGTCGGCAAAATGGACCCATACCCACGGGTACTTGCAACCCGACCCAAAAAAACCGGGTTCAGATTTGATTTTTCCAACCAAACAAAAAACCGGGTCAGTTAGGGTCTGGTAGTGTGTGAAATTTTCGGGCCGGGTTAGGGTGGGGTCGGGCATACTCGTTGTTTTATGTATAAAACCCGCTGGGGGCCATAACCCGCCCAACCTGGGGACCGTCTAGTGTCGGGTTGGGACTGGAGTTTTTCAAGCCAACCCCAACTCGACCCTACTTTTTGTCACCTCTAGACTGTCACATTTTAATTTAAATTCGAACTTTTCATAATTACAAACATACGTTTCCAAATTTGTATAAATATGATTTTTTACAATAATTTTTGTTATAATAATACATTATCCCGCACATTTTATTTTTTAAGTCTTAATCAATATTATTGTTGGCGCCAAAGTAAAATGACGCAGGAGATAATCTAAAAAGTGAAATAATTTCCCGCCATTTAGAACCCTAAATTCGTTCCTCATCCTCAACCACTCTCTAAGTTCCATCTCCAGCCGAAGATCTAAGCATTCATCAATCAATGGCTGAAGAAGAGAACACAGACGCGATCCGTCCCGAGTTCCCGAGCAGCCGAGTCAAGAAAATCATGAAGCTCGATAAGGACATCAACAAGGTGAACTCAGAAGCTCTCTTTCTGGTGTCCTGCTCCACCGAACTGTTCCTCAGATTCCTGGCCGAGAGATCCGCAGAAGTCGCGATTGAGAAGAAGCGGAAGACCGTCAAGCTCGAACACCTGAGAAACGCCGTTAACAGGCACCGGCCGACCAGTGATTTCCTCCTCGATTCGCTCCCCTTGCCGGCTCAGACTCTGGATCCGCCGGTTGCTGAGCGGAAGCGGTCACGTGATGCGGCTGATAAACCGGCTCCGGCTGGCACTCGCCGAATCGATCAGTTCTTTCGGAAACCGGCCACGGACGCTCCGGAGCAGATCGTTATCGATACTTAGTGTGTATTCTGTTTTTGCTCCTTTGATTGTGCATCTAAGCTTGATCTTGAACTTGATCTGTTTTTATGAATATAAATTATTAATTGCAAATCTGATCCTGCTTTCATGTTCACACCTCCATGCCTTTGTGTTGGTTTAAGAATCATCCGGAAACATCAAAACAGAATTGATGAATTTGCTTTCTGGCTTGTTTGAGATTTTCTGCCTCTGGATTTTTTTTTCCATGCCTGGATTTAGAAGGAAACTAAATTTTGTGTGAAAAAATCATTATTAATTTACATTTACGAGATGATATTGCATTCTTTAAGCTGTGAAGATACCGTCGTTCAATTTTATTAATTGGTCAATTATTGCATGGATTTCAGTTTTACGTGCAAAATCAGGTTAAGGAAATTATGCATTTATTGCATGATATCGTCCAAATCACTTTCCTAAGTTGCAAGATCACAAGATATTTTACACAGCTATTAAAGGTAATGCGCTGGTGAATATTTTTCTAAATCATGGTAATCTTCATACATGTCAATTGTTTTTCTTCTGTATGCATTTTTTATAAACTAGAAACCTAGATATCTGTTAATACTAATCTTCTTTTTTTGTTTGGCTGTAGATGCCAATATAGTTTTAATGATCACAATCTTCTTCTTTTTCTTTTTGGATTTTCAAATTCAATTTCCAATTAATTTCTAGATTAGATGTTGATTGGTTTTTAATATTTGTGTTACATTGAATTCTCAGTTTTTGTGTGCTCCAGAAAAAAAGTTCGAAGAAATTAGAGCAAAAGTAGGAGAGTATATTTTTGCAAATTTGACTCTGGAAGCAACTTTGGCTGTCATATCATGGTAAACCATCATCAAATGTATGCTTGACTTTACTTATTCTTGCCATGGAAAACTTGTTTTTTAGCTTGTTAGAATAGAAAAGGCAAAAAGGCAAACAGAGGGAGACCTAGGGTGGTAATGGAAATCTGTAAAGAGTTGGAGTGTGACAGTAAATATGAAATAAAACTTGAGGATAATATAAGATGATCAGTTCATCAAAATGCTGATTTGGATTTGTTGATATTTCCCATCTATAAAATGGAGACTTGGAATTACTTGAATCAAATCTTCAATTTGTCTTTGCTACTTCCGTTATTGATTCTTGTTCAATGGTCATTTTCTGTTTGGATTCATTTGTGTCATTTTCTATTTCGAATGCTGATTTTTTAAGCTGTTGATCTATATGTCGATGATATTCTGGAAAGATAATTAAAAGCAGGAGCTTGAAATCAAATTTCATTAACAAGTCACCATACGGACAATGCCTATTATCTTTCCAGTTTCTTGCCATCTTGCATGTAGTGCTATCACTTCCAGTTTTCCATTATGGCTTCTAATTTAGTTATAGTTTCCTAGTATTATATTGTTTGGCTATGAGTTTTCACAACTTGCAAGGATGTATTGGGTGGTTCCTCTTAGAACTAAATTTCGAGTCTTTTGGCTATGAACTTTGAACCATCTGTTGCAATTCTCTTATCCCACTTAAGGTGGAATCTCAGTCTCAAGGAGAATACATTGTGTTGTCATTTTCGATCTATTGAAAATTCGGTGGTGTTGTCTTTGTATGTTAACTCAGAAAAACCAGTGGCAAAAATGTATCGTTTTCAGTGGTTATTTTGCTATATCTGTGGCAGGGAAAAGAAACCAATAAAAATTTAATCGAAAGTGCTCTGAACAATGGCTACCAGTTCATGCCTGGTTGGAATCATTGGATAAAAAGGAGGTGGTCAGATCGAAAGACATATCCAAATGGTTATCTGAAAACCCCATGGTCAAACAACAATTATATGGAAGATATTCACACTATCACTTGATGCACTACGTCCAGAAATGCCATTCAAGAATATTAAAGAGGCGTGAAAAGGCAAAGGTATTTATTATTTACACTATGACATACTTCATAATAAATTAGTTCCACGGGTAATTGGAAGATGCAAGAATTACATAGCGAATCCATCTAATTGTGCAATGCATTAAGTACTATCGTATATGCATCCATCTAATTGTGCAATGTATTAAGTACTATTGTATATGCACTTTAGGCATATATCATATACAAAAAAGGTGCTTTTATCATACTATGTTCCTTCTTCATGTCTTGATCCCAAAACCTGTTGAGAGAAGTCAGTTTTTACAAACTATTTTCTTTTCCTCTCAAAAGTTTTTGAACTGAAATGAAAGATATTTCCCGTTGATGCTCAACTTATCATCACTTACATGATGAATTTTTTAGCCCTGTTTGAACTTATAATATTGGATAAGGTTGAAACTGAAATTAAGAACTGATGATGTAATGGCAAATACATTAGTATGGTAATTTCCACCCTTTACTTTTTCATAATCTCTGCGGGTATTGTGCAGCATTCCCATGTAGCTGCTCTGCAAAAAGATACCAATGATGTGGTGAAGACTCTACCTGTTCAGCTTCAATGTATGTTAGTTACATAATGCAAAACAAAAGTGCTTTACTTTCTAGTTTTTGTTTAGTTAATATTCCTTGTACATGGTGCACTTGTGATCTATTTTATTTAACTATTTAGTCAATGCTATGTCTTGAAACTTGAAACCCAATGTCAGACCACCTTTTAAAAAAAAATCATACAGTTCTGTCAGTTCATATACTAGTATTCCACTGCTTTAAGTTATCCAACATATTATGACTTACAAGATAAACTGCGAGATTATAAAGCCATGGAGTTAAGTTCGCAATACATATGTTGACACAGTTGAGGTGAGTATAGAATTGGTTGAAATTAATACTATGTTGTTATGTTGGGTGAGGGAGGACTAGTCTTGTGCACGAGATGGTCTTCTGCTTTTTCAGGCCTAATAATTGAGTAAACTGACCTCAAAGATCAGTAAACATAACTTCAAAAGTTAGCAATTACCAAGTATTAGGGAATTTTTCATGTTGGGTTTATTTACTAAATTACGAGTCCTAAAAAATGCACGAGACCCATGCAAAGCCCATGTTGGGTTTATCATTTTCCTAAAAGCATGTCTTTAGAAATCAGTTAGAAGTCGGGTTATATGGATTTCCAGTTTTCCACACCTTTTCAAGTGGTGTAGAGTAGTGAACCTTGGTGATATGTTGTAGATCATACCCCTTTTGCTTCTCATTACGCTATGTATCCAATTCTTAAGTTCACCTGTTTTGCAGCCAACTGTTCAAGCAAGATGCTGGAGGACAATAATTTATACATTAATAAACGAAAAGAAGCTCTATGCAAGTATAAATTGTAAGTTAAAATTAGATTTCTTCTTCTTCTTAATTGTAATGTTGGTTACAGCCTTGCAGTTTACATTAATATATTGTGTTTCAGTTTAACAGAACTGGAAGACCGCCTTTCTGTTGTCCTCTCAAACTTTAAAAATGAAAATGGAAAGAAGTCCAATTCATCAATTCTGGCTGGAGGAAAGAAGACAGATGATGTTTGCCATCAAAATGGTGTTCTTGATGAGGAAGGAAAAACAAGTCAAATCTGCAGTGATGTATCCCTTTATCCATAAGCTGTTACTACGGTCAGAACCTCAGGTTGGTTAATAATACTTTTAAACAACGATAGTAGGAGTAGTTTAGTTCTAAAACTGCAGCATTGTTGTAATCCTTAGTGTCTTATGCTAGATGTTCTCTTAGTTTGGTTAAATACATTCTAAGTCTATTTAATATAGCACATTGTTTTTAACTTGGTGTTGATGAGGTGCCTCTTAATATAATGTTCCTCCTGCGCATAAGCCTTCTTACTTTCATGAAAAAAAAAAAAAAAATCTTTTTGTTTGCATGAATGACGGAAATTGCAGCCATTTATGTCAAACAGTAAAAGATATATGCCTCTTTTCCATCATATGAAGAACCATTGCTAGTGTATCATCTTGTGACAATTGTATGTCTTGATCTATGAAGTCTGAGCTTCTTCATGTGAAACAAGCTTTGTTATAAACAACAATTTATTTGGTACAGCTCACAGCAAAGAACTAATTTAAAGGTTATAGAACTTTTATTTGCACTCACAATCACAATTCCCTCAAGCTTCTAAATGGGGCTGTGGTACAGGGGAAAGGCATAATTAATGGGTTACTCAAATTGACGCCACAAAACTGAATTTATGCTTCTACTGAATCTATTCTGTTTTCCAGACAACACCTTTCTATGAACTTAATTATAACTGTTAAACTTATGTGTATATCCCACATTATTCACATATTCAAGGAGATAAAGGGCCGGAATATGTAGACATCACTGAAGCTGTTTCAACTCCAAGGTGAGGAGCAATACCGGTTCGAGCATACAGCTTTTGTCCCCGTGCCTTCTTTCCTTCCTTTATAAATGATATTCCTTGACTCCCTGAATTAATGCTGTTTGAACCTAGTTGTTGAATACCCAGAGAAAGTCTTCTGTTTACAGGGGAAACATTGCTTAAACTCCCATTCAAGCTTCTGTCCGAGAGACGCCTACTGCTGGTGCCTGGTCTATTTGCATACAATTTTTCTTCCTGATTTACTACTTGGCCTTGCACCTTCTTCTCTTCCTGTGGTATAGAAGCCACATTATCGGATAATAGGTAAATATAGCTATAAAGGTCACTGCGAGATGTAGACTCATTCTGTTGCATATTGACAAGATCTTAAAGTAGATATAAAAACAGCATAAAACATGCATGAACTGAATTTGTCTCTGTTAAGTATTACTAACCCTTTGTCTTTGCTTCTCCTCTTCCTTTTCCTGCCTTGACAAGTTATATTCCTCCAGCATTGCCAGGAGAGGCACCTAAATCGCAAAATCAACTAATTCTTTATTAGAAACAGTTTACCAAGAGATGGAATCCATAATAATATTTATGTAGAGATACACACATAGACAATATGCTGAGACTTATTGCACCAGTCAGATACATTCTTTATCCTTGCTGGAATTTTGAGTTGGGAGTTCCATCATTTGACCTAGAGACTATGACTTAACCTCTGATTAGAGACTACGAATGGTTGTAAATTCCAATAAAATTAAGGTGCCAGCTTTATTTTACTGTGCTGGATTCTGTGTTGTTTTATCAGTGTACAACTTCTAAACTTTTTCCTTCTGGGTTTACGACGTTTTCTTTAAGTTTCATCAGATATTTCACATAGTACATTGCAGTGGAAGAAAAAAAAAAAAAACTACTGCTAAAAGGTGTAGTGATAGAGTCAAGAGCATATCACTTACCTCATCATATAAGAAAACTTTTTTCCTTTCGTCTTCCCATCTCTTAGTCTTTGACATTAGCATATCTACCAGAGCTGCAAAGAAACCATTGTGTGAAATCAACCAGACATAGGTACACATGTGATTTGGATGAATGCAGCATCCAACTGGAAAAAAATGCACCTATTTGAGTAGCAAGGCTGTTAGGGACAAGTGACAAGAGCAAATACAATAGGAAGAGCTGAGCCTTCATCAAGGCGAAGAGGCTTAAGACCGATCCTTAGTCCTTATTCTTACGGAGGATTCATTCTTTAGCCAGATCAAGATACTTGTTATTAACATGCTTTAAGCCATAACTCTAAGTACTTGGTAATCCTACTTCCTATTCACTATTTAATAGGACTAAGTCTTCTTGCTCCATACTGGATGTAACTGTCATTAGCTAAATTTTTCTTTGCATATGTTTCTCTGTTTTTTCTGTAGGAATTCAAGCACAATATACATTCAGTCCACGTACATGCACACACAATTGATATTGAACAAAGTTATTTTGCAATGCTCTGCTTTGGTGTAGAATGTTTAAGGCTTTCTGCAATAAAATCATTACTTCTTATTCACTGACTTTGTCTATATGGAAGATAGTTGCCTGCTCATGATCCAGGTGCATTCGGCTATTTTTGTGTTATTCACAGTGTTTCCACATAACTAATGATGCAAATTCCGAAATTCGTAGAAATATTGATGTCTTTGATGTATTGAAGTCAATTCAGTCAGGTGTTTGAGTAAATTCTATTTTCTGCTGGGTTTAAATATTGCAACTCTCTTTTTTTTACCTGGAATTTTGTTGACCGATACTCGAGCTTGTTCTGCTCGTTTCAGGTTTTTGTGAGCTCCTCTGCTTACTGAATATCTATTTTCATCCTGAAAATGGATAAGGGGTTGCAGTGAGTAATTAGTTGAGTTACATGCATATATAACAGTACATGAAACTCACCCTGCTATATTCTTCCAACCAGCGTTCCTCATTACGCGCTAAGATCCATTTTTCCACCTTTTCCATTATAACCTTCCTGCTAGATGCTTCTTCTTTTGCTCTTGATATCTGTTCATCCATACTTGAGAGGAGATCAGCATGATCAATCTCCCCTTTTGTACATTTGAGTGAGTTCGTGAGTCACTTTAGTTTAAAGTGTGCAACATTTTCAAATCTAATATCATTAACTTAGTGAGTCTCACCAGAGCTGATAAGATTTATAATATCATCCATATCTGATTGTGAAGGATTCTCCATGTGCGATCTATTGCATATCTCTTCCAGCTCAGTTTGTTTCTTGATGAAAAGCTCTTTCATCTTGCTCGCTTTTAATTGATCCAATCTCTTGACTTCAGCCTCAGCCTTGAAACAATAAAATGACTGTTATTCTGTGGTTCCGATACTTTTATGTGTCGTGGGATGTAAATGCTAACCTGCTGGATTGTATTAATGGCGAGGCTTCCGGGATCTGATGCTTCTGCTGATGAAACTGATAGCAGTTTGGTAACATGGGAAAACATTTGACGATCTTCGTTAGGTGTATCCATAAGGTTCCACAAGTTTGTCAATGCTTTCCCGAGACTGTGGAGCTGAAAATACCACAATTTATTAATATTGTTCATCATCCTGATGCTTTGTGCTATTAGTTAGCTGCACAATCTAATGGAAGCAAAATGTTATTGAATATATGTGCATGTTTTTGACTTAATTTAACTTTTGTGTTTCGGGTTACTAATTAGATATGTTTTAGTGCAGCCAATGTGCAGGATCCTAGCAGAGGAAACAAGTCTCACCTTCTCAAGCCGGTTTTGTTTTTCTTCTTCAAGAGACTCCACGGTGCTGTTGAGCTTACTTAGAATAGTATCGCTTATGTTTTTTGATATTCCATACAATTCGTTCAGGCTCGGATGAACCTTAGTGATGATCATGGAGGAATCCATTCCCAGTATTGCAGACAGATAGCAAACTGCGTTTATATAATTTTCCACTCTCCGGAGTCTGTCATTCTTCAAATTAAAATAACAAAAACATAAACTCCTTAGTTGATCAATTTTGTACTCTGCAAAGTAATCTATTGATTAGCTGTTGCATATACCTTCTCATTATGGAGCCTTTGTAGCTCAGCTTGGTACTCCTCGAGTTTCTTTAACGAAAGATCGTTCTCATTTACTGTGACATTTGATACTGACCCGTCGTACTCGCACTGACCTGCTATTTGTGCAGAAATTTTCTGAATTTGCCCTTGCACAGCTCGGAACTGGCTCACCCTCTCCTCTTTCCTCAGCCGCATCTCCCTCAAAGCAGGAGTGATCGAATCTAGCTGTTCCTTCAGCGTTCCCGCCATTTTCTCCGGCTGTTCAGACAATATAGTCAGCAAAATTCAGGTGAATGAAATTATGAAACTGCTTAGAATGAGCTTTCAAAGACTAATTATATGTTATTTATGTTTTACTATTGTTGTGAAGTGGCGAGTGATAGTACCCGTCCTGGGAGAGATCGTTCGCCAAGGGACAAAAGAAGATGAGTGAATTCAGCCTCGGAATCTGCCAACTCCTGATGCAAGCGAGCTCTCGAGTTGTTGGCACTATCGACTTTTCTCCTATAAACTTCCAGACAATCCTGTTCCAAATCCAGCAGAACCTTCTCTCGCTCGAACTGATCTTCTCCAACTTCATCCCAGATCATCTGAAACAAAACGAGAAACTATTGAATCCGGTTCGTTCGCAAACTTTTACACGATTGAGCCAGCTCTTACCTGCAATTCTTGAAGTAAATACCCGCATGATGTTTCCAGCAACACTGAGCTTTTTTGCATACCGACAGGAGAATGGATCGAACCCATGGCACAAGTCGGAGAAACTCAAAATGCTAGGCCGTGAAGTTCCTTGATAAGCAGCAAAAGAGTGAGAGAAAATGATTGGTGAGCACTTTGCTTAAAAGACAAGGGTGGCAGAGAGTTTGGTATTATTGAAGCTTTGAGCTCAAGGATTGGCTACTTCTTTTGGTCCTCCCCTCCAGGTTTGGTCTCTCCCTCACCCTATTATTTGATTTTTAATAAAGTTAAGTTAGGGTTTCATATTCAGAAATGTTTTACTTTGCATCACACTTGTGTGTCATAGTAGAGTCTTCTTCTATAGTAACTTGATTCCTAAGCAATCTTTGTCCTATGAAAAATATAGTTTCCCCCAATATAAGATATAGATAGATCAGTATCTTTTCATGGTTTACTTTTGGTTCAAAGAGTATTGCAATTCTCTGTTTTGCGCAACCCAATCCCATATCCTAATAACTGTCATTTGGGTATTGATCAGAGGTGGCAATTCGGATTTTGGGTAGGTTTTTTTAGGTTCAGGTTGAAAATAATTAACCTAAATCTGACATGAAAGGAGTGTGGGTTTGTTCGGGTTCAAGTTTTACACGCAAATACGTGGTTTTGTACGGGTCAAACCCGTAATTTGTCCAGAATTTTCCGAAACTGACCCCAAAAATTTCTTGGATCCATTTGATGTGACCTGAATTAAAACTATCAGATGCCCATGGACTTCGTATCCAATTTGGCAGCTCTAGTTTTAATGGATAATCATTGATTTAGAATTTTAATAAATTGCTCTAGGGTCAGACAAATTATTGGTGAGACTTTCCAGTTTGAGCTCAGATTTTAATAGGCTTAGTTGGGTCATTAGTCTTTAGTAAAGGTTAACAGAATATCATTGCTGGTTTAGCCATTTATGCAACTGTGGTTTCTTACAGCCTGAATTGATAATTTTCACCCGAACTCGTGTGTACCCAAAATCAGACCCGTATGTTTACAATTGATCTTCAGCTCGGCTCAATTTGTCATTGAGAAATTGCGGGTCGGGTTGGGCTAAAATTTGTGACTCAAAATCTAAATTGTCAGCTCTAGTTACACTTATACGGAAGAGAAAATGTTGTATCTTGCGTTATAAAGGTGGGGAGTTTGATACTGATTGATTAACCTAGTTGGGTTATGCACATTATAACCTAAATTTTTTAAATTAAAGTTGAAAGTTATGAATTAATTTAGGAAGCAACACTGCAGCTTATTCAACACACACCTCTCCACCTTGTCTACCAATTATATATATATACATATATAGAGGTTAATGTATCTCAGCCACACTAATTAGTGGCTGAGTTTCAGCCACTTAAATTTAGGCAT
>JAYMTJ010000345.1:0-11704 GCA_036897525.1 Pelargonium x hortorum | reverse complement strand
CACTATATAGACCAGTTGACCTGCACAAGAACATCAAATGCAGTTTCACCACCATAACGTCTACAATAATCTTAAATAACCAACATGTGCACAGAAAGAGCTTTAAGGGATTTTTGGTCCCAAACCCGAATTCTGCTTCTAAAATGGAACAGGTTACGATCATGGACTGCAGCACTGTTGGGGTGTTTTCAGGTATTGAGTTCAGTTGGCTGGTTTTGTCAGGTAGCATGGTACATAAAGGTTTGGCTCGTGGTTGCTCCTAATCGATTAATCGGAGACCAATTCATTCAAGTTTCTTAAAGTTTGGTTAATTCACCATAACGCAGTCCCATGTTCAGTTTTATGGCCGACAGAGGTGTCGTCATCTCTGATTTGGTGTGCAATTTTGTGCTCGGAGAAGCCCGAAGATTGCTCTTACTTGTTCATGTTATGTTCGTGGAGCTTGAGCGCTTTGGAATCGCCTCGTTTTCGCCAAGAATGTGATTCGGCTACTGAGGTTTTCTATAAGACTTCAAGGATTCAATTGGCTCCATGAATAGAGACTTCTCCAACTCACAATGGTGTTCAAATCCAATTTCTTGCAGCTATTAGTTAGCAATTCTTTATCTTTTGTGTTTTTTTTTGTTCTCTTTCTTGTACATTTTTCCCCTTTTGGGTCTAATAAAAAAGTACCGCTAGCCTATTGAAAAAAAAAAAGGGAACAGACATGGCAAAATGATAACATTCATCATAGGCCATAGCTGCAGTTGGAATGGGAAAGAGCTACTGGGGCTGTATAACATTTAATTTCCTACGCAAAAAATTCCTGAGAAGCACTTGGGAGAGCGGTTGCTTTCCAAGATGAAATGAAAAAATGCTCATTGCAGACAAAAGCAGATCAGGAAGACGAAAAAAAATCTAGCAAAATTTAAAATTAACTTGAATTCAGAAAACCTTATTAAAGAAGTTAAATAAAACATGGGATCATACCTATCATATGACAAGAAGGCTTCACCTATTGTCCCAACAACCTTATTCCGCACCTTCCTCACACAAACCTGCAAATAGGAGGTTCAAATATGCAGATACGTATCGAACACATAGTAGAAAGAAGCAGGCAACTGAAAAGATAATACGCACTTGCACTTGATCAATGGGTCCAACTTTTGGGTCCCGATTTCGGTGAATAACTATACCATTGTCACATTTGTTTATGAAGTGTGCACTCCCGCTAATATCATACAAATTAGGAGGACCTCCATCCCACTGTTGCAACTGTAAGACATGTACAAGTGTCAGAATAAAGCATATATTTGGGTTAAAAGTTATGCAGTTTCAGGAAGGCTACCTGTTTAGGATGTGCTACAAACCAAACATGGCACGCGTGATGCTGAGCAAACCGCTTGACTTTTGTAAGCATCTGACTAACATACTCGGTTTCAGTCCTGTACCATTAATAAACTCTGTATGGTCAGAATTCATCAAAATAGGAGCTTTAACGAGACAAATATGAGCAATTTCATGCTTATACAAGATGTGGTTGTAATTTGGGAACACTATCACCAGAAAAGTTTTATTACTATCTTCACACGGCTAAACAAAATAGGACTTCATAATGCAACTGAACAAATCCAGTGCTGTAAAAGTAGTTAATTTCACTTAATGAAAATGTTGTTCAAGGAGATACAATACATAGAAATTTATAGGTAATGAACTGGAAATAGAATCAGTATATACTCAATTACGCGTAATACACAGAATCAATCACCCACAAATGGGTGAGGTCAACTCTAACACTCTTCCTGAAGTGGGAGCATATGATGCACGGAATCAATCAACCATTAATGGATGAGATCAATGTTAAAATTCTCCCCCTCATGTTGGAGCATATAAATTATATATTCCAAGCTTGTTACAAATTAATTCGATCTGAGGACCTCTAAGAGAATGGGTGAGAAAATCTGATACTTGCTCATTAGAGCTCCATACGCTTCATCCCAAAAATGAAAGACTGGATTGGAAACAACATAGAGAGCAACTTGATTGTCACATTGCAACTCCATTTGAGTGTTCAGGGAACTTCAGTTCCTACATAAGTTGGTTTATCCAGATTAGCTCACTTGTTCCAAGGGCTATTGCACGGTACTTTGCCTCAGCACTCTCAGGCTACAGCAACTTGTTTCTTACTCTTTCAAGATAATAAGTTTCCTCTCACTAGGATACAGTACTCATCAGTGGATCGTCTATCTGAAGGAGAACTTGCCCAATCGAAATCCAAATATCCAACAATTTGAGTATGATATTTAAGGGTAATGACAGCTTGGGGCACATATTTTGGTCCCAAATCACACATTGTACCCATGTCTAAAAATGTTTTGATACGGGTGCCTATTTCAAAATTTAGTATCGTCAACCAAAAAAAATGCTCACTCTATTACTTCTAATTGAAAATGACATTTTTATCTTATCATCTTCTTTTCCAACTTGCGTTTAAGTTGTATTGTATACAGTATACATATGAGAGAGATACATCTGGTACAAAAAACCACCAGTTATCTTTATCTAAGCACAACAAACAAACACAAACAACAAACCTCTTAGCACGACCTACAACCAAAATACCAAAAAATAAACAGACCCAGATGCTCTAAAAACCATCACAGAAGAAGAAAAAAATTCTCATACAGGGTTCTCAGATTCTTCTGCCATGAACAATACCTAAAGAATCAGAAGACAGAAATCTCCCACAACAGATCAATACAAGTGAAAGGATAGAAGCTGAGCATTAAAGTTGAACGCAAAATTTATGGCTGAAGAAAGTGTAGAAACCGATAGATGGACGAATAAAAGCAACGAGCAAAAAGGGTTAGAGAAAGGAAATAAAAAAGTATTCCCTCCGTCCCAAAATAAGTATCTTGTTTCACTTGTAGTTTTATCTCAAAATAAGTGTCTTGTTTCCTTTCTAAGAATTTAGTTATGCAAGAATTGAACTACAAATAATGTCTCTATATCCCTTAAATTTGTTACAGCACATATACATATGAATAGAAGAGGAAATATATAAAACACTAACTTCTCCTTAATTTTTCTCAAAATAAAAAGGACACTTATTTGGGACGGAATAAGTAATAAATTTGGGTGTGGTTTGGACAAAAAATTAAAAAATTGATTTGAATTTTTTTTCTAGGAAACCCATCTTCAGACTGAAATATTCAAGGCTTAAAGTTTTTGACCGAATAAATGGGTTTTCTATAAACAAATAAAAAAACCAAACTCAATAGACCTCAAAACCATAGATCTATCTTTGTGAACCTCAATTACCGCAAGCCTCTTGCACTTCTCCATTCGATTTGACCGAAAATCGAACCATATCAGCAGCAAAACAAATATCACGGCCTACTTTTGGCGTGAATGCATTACAATTTTTTCTTGTTTTAAGCGTTTATATTTTCCAGTCTGTGATAACCTTTTCTATGAATCAAACAGGCTGTCCTAATATTGATTAATATTTATTTCTCCCAACATTGTATGCTTCAAAAACTAAAATAAAATCTCAGCCAAGATATAGTGAATTGTTGGAATAACTTAAGTTTTTTCAGAAAGTGATCATCTATGTTTTCACAATGGAACTCAAAAAATGAATACAGAAAAGAAAAAACTCCGAGAAATTCCATAATTCAAGATGCTAAGAGGTGAAGACTCACTGACTAGTAGGACGCTGATGATCAAGCTCATTGTATGGATCAATCACTAGCCCACGCACCCCATGCCTTAGAACTGCTGCTTTAGCAAGATCAAGAACCCATTTAATACTTGGGAGGCTATCGTCCTCGCACCTAGTAGGCATAACATTGTTCAAACACCAAACAGTTCAATAAATAAATAGCATATGGCAGAACGAACTGACTGGGGAAAATACTGTGAATCTCAGCACACAAAAAAATCATTGATGAAGTGAAATCTGAGTCACAATACATAGTTCAGTTTTTCACAGCCATTCAGAAAAGAGGCAACAAACTTCATGTTCGAATTATAAAGATATCTACGGTAGGCGACAAAACCAACAACTATTATTCTTTGGTAAAAATGACTCAGAGATCCAGAGAGTTAAAACCTATAGGCTTGTGTGAAGCACACATTACAACATCCGGACAGTATTCAGCCCAAACATCCAAGGAAAGAAAAGATATGCCAAGTGAAGCCTAAGTATGAGGTACAGGAGTGTGTTCAGTCTTCCATATATTCCATGTGTTTCATGACCTCTTATATTATAAAGCCCAAGTGTCAAAGGGAATGGTGCAATCCAGAATATAACAACTGTAAGGAAATGCCTTGCACAGCATTATCAATCATAACATGTTAAAACTAAAAGTAACTAAAATTATCCTGCAGCCAATCACAACAATAATGAAGTGTGACATACCTAATAAGCGCAAATGTATCACTCAGCCATTGCTTCCCTTGTTCCAACTCCTCGACACTCATCCGTTCAAGAGATTCTCCATACCTAACAAGCACAGTAGAGATCAAGAGTAAAGGATGGAATTATGGAAAGTTTCAGAACCAGAAGCCTAACCAAAATGCAGACACAAATAGTTATATACAGGTACTAACAACCTTTTCATTTTAACAACAATTACCATCAATATTTGGAAGCATAGCAACCAATACAGATAAGAAACGGTGTGATATGACAGAATATAATAAACCATAACATATCTACTTCTAGAATGTGTATTTAACAGCTAGGTATAAACCTTAACCACAAATCTGTATAATTATGTGTGTACAATTTAACAGTAGTACATTATAAACCATAAGCTCAAAGCAAACTATTACAGAATCAACTGACATTAATCCCAAGGAACTGATACAAAAAATGGAGCAACCGATACAAAAATTACAGTAGTTATATGAAATTTATAATGCAGATACCTTTCATCAAAAAAGGGTTTCTTCACGCGTTTCTCCAAAAGCTTCCTAGCATGCTCCCGAACCTATTGACCAATAAAAACATGATAAATAAAAAATAAGTAGATAGTGCAGCATGAAAACACTGAAGAAAAACAAAATTCTGTTAATTTCACTCTCGACCTATTCTAGGGTTTCACATGTCCAAAAAAAAGTACCCTGGTTGACCTTAATGGTATGTCCCATATAATTAGAAGTGCTGAAAGAAATGAAAGGAAATCATTCTCCCAACTCATCAATCACAACTACCACTCCCAGCAGGCAGAGCTGACAGCTGTGTTGAAACAACAACATTGATACCAAGACTTCAACTCCAAAATTCCATCACTTTAAATAATAACTACAATTCTAAATATCTACTCTGAAGACAAATCTTATATAGTTATATACGTCTAGTTTTGATTAGCTAAGGTTAAATCAACTTTCAAGTTTAGTTTATGAATTTTTACCCTTTCAATAGTAAGAGGCGTAATTGAAGTTTCTGCAAGTCCTGAAGGAAATAGGAATTTAGTTTAGTATGCAGTTTTCTTGTTTCCATAGTCGTAATAAATGTCTTTCCTTGGGAATTGGGATCCAAATTATTAGTAAGAACCGGGCATTTCATTATATCTTGGATCGGTAGTCCTAGAAGGAGATAAAATCCTTAGCCTATTTAGCTCATTAACTTTATGGAAGGTCAACCTTATAGGAAGATTTGGCTACCACTATTATATTTAGCTCATTAACTTATATTTATCAAATGTGAAACTTTAAGATTAAAACCAGCTCAGATACCTTGTTAAACTTAAGTCCAATCCAAAAGATCAACTTTATTAGAAGGGTTTGTCTTCCACCGTTACATTTAGCTCTTTAACTTTATATTTATCCAATGTGGGACTTTAATACCCATTTAAACACCAATCCAATGTGGGACTTTACACCCACTTCAACAATATATATATATATATATATGAAAGTCAGGGAGAGAAAGAGATTGAAACAGATACAAGTGTACTTCAATGCAACATGGCTAAGGTCTTTGTTTATTATCAAGTCAAAGAAAATGTATTTTTCAGTTCCAATGATTTCTTTCAATTAAAGTCTAAAGAAAACCTCCACATATCAATGGGTACTCTCAGCTGCTAAGTATTATTCTTACATGCACAGTATAGTAAGAGCCTATGATCAGAAGGATTTAAACAATTATTAATTGTAACCTTAAACTTGATTATAAACTGACTCACCTTATTCTCCATAGAGCAAAGTGCGAATTTCCAATCAGCAATTTCATTAAGATTGCATAACAAAGCATCAATCCACTCACTCTTGCCTGAATTGGGAACCCCAGTAACTATAGTCAATTCCCCTGGCACAATCTGATCAACACAAGACAGTCAACTATTAGATTAAGTAAAATAGCATGTATCATATTTGTTCACTTCTGATAACAAAAAATGGAATACGAAAGAAAGGTGTAACTTAAAAATAAAAATAAATAATATTAAAACTTTTTTTTTCTGAAATAGGCAGACAGTGAAAGCCATCTAACAAGAATTGGTTCCCGATGTTTCCTTGCCACCACAATGTATGCCAAAAGAAGCTCCAGAGAGCAGACAATGGATAGTATTAAACTTTATCCATTCAAACATTGGCAACTTACAGTGGAAGGAAAGAGATATAACACGAAACCACAAATATGTAAAGTATTAAGAAAAAGAAAAATCACTCTTTGAAGCCAAACAAGGGACAAATAAAAACTTCAGTTATGAGGATAATAAACTTACATTGTATAATGTATTTAGAGACTTCCATCCAGTTGAGATTCCAAATTCACAACCATGAGTTCGGTGATAATAAGCATCAATTTCATCAAAGTAATCTCTGAAGTTAAACAATCCACGAATAGGATACAACTCAGCACCATCAATAACTTCTTTCAGTTCATCAGCTCCTAAAAACATGAGAACCTGAAGATATAGTGGCATACTGTCATAGTTTATAAAAGAACCTCTGTTCGAGTTGAAAACATCAATAACCACAACATATTGTCCAAAAGAATCATGGTACATGTGCTAAAAGATGGAAGAAGAAACCTTGGAATCTTTCAATGCTAAATCAATTAAATTAAGTACACAAATGTCATGTATCACAATCTAGAAATCCAAACTCAAATATAAAATGTACTTGCATCACTAAAGATATACGTGTATTAAGAAAGTCAGCATCAAACCTCATTTGCATCCTTGCAATGTTCAGTATCATTTTTCATTGGCCATTTGACTCGCCAGCATCTATTACCCTCACAACAAAGAAAGCATTAATCCAAGGGAAGTCGCTCCGAAAACGTAATTACTAAGATGGCAGAAAAACAGTATCATCAGGATACATGTATACCTTTCTCTCCCAATACGGCGAGCAAGTTCTTCGGCTAAGGCCTTCCCAGGAGCATCTCCGTCAGTGGCGAGGATTATACGAGATGCCTGTCAATTTATGAAAAATACTTTTACTTCTTAAGGATTCTGTCAATTATAAACAGTAAACTGTGAACCTACATCTACCAACCTTCTTCAAGTACTCCTTGCAGTTCCACAGATACTGATACTTTGTATCCTAGCTTTACAAAATACACCCAAAAAATGAAGCATCAGAACCATGTAATCACATGCAAGTCACTGAGTAATAACAATGCTAGGAACAAAGCCTTATTTTTATGCCGCGTATTTTTACTTCTACACTCCATTTGTGTAGGACCAGTACAATTGCAATAGAATATAAACAACAAAACATAGAACTTAAAAAGTACGCTCTTCAATAAAATAAACCCAAACTGAGAAGGGGGAAAAAACAAAAAGAACTGAGCCAAAACCATTACGTTATAGACACAAGCCCCAAGTTTCAGCCAGATAAAAGATGATGCAACCTAATCAAAGATACATAAAAGTTAAGCAACAGAAATCATATCTAATTTAATATAATCATGAAGACCTTGAGACTTGGATAATCAACTAACAAAAATAAGGTACTCAACAGGGTGTACTACATATTCCAACTGTAAAGATGGATGCAATAAATCACACTCCTTGTTACCAAGAACAACAATGTTCTCTTCATAACAAAAAATTAATATCAGGCAGTCAGTTTCCCGTGCATCTCCGACCCAAGTTTGATAAGATTGGAATATCCAGCATAAGTTAAAAGATGCAGTGGATGAACAATACCTGCACACAACTATGTTCGGATTGTAGAATAGAAACATAGAAAATTCCAGTTTCATAAATTACTTTGCATCCTTTGCATTTCTTACAGAAAGATTTATTGGAACTTTTTTTATAGGTAGATTTGCAACAAACAACAAAAAAAAAAAATTGCAAAAGAGATAACTACCATGGCTGTAGATAATTAGTTGCTGTCCTCCAGCAGAGTATTGTAGTCTTTGCCATGAATATCACCATAAAATGCATTCTTGTATAACATAAGTAAAAATGAAAAAGAAAAGACCATGTGACAATTCAAATATGTTATGGTCAAAATTCTAGTGACAAACCTTGTCTTCAGGGGGTACTTCCGCTTTGCTAACTGATGGAGGTGCACCATCAGGGACACTCACACAATTATGTAAACCAACTTCAGCCATTGCAAGCTTGTCCATTTCACCTTCAACCTGTAAATACAAATTATATAAGTATATGTTTTAGCTGAAATTGATGTTGAAGCAATGTTGGAAGAACCAAGGAAGTCGTACAATAATTATTTCGCTTTCCCCCTCTATATCATCCAGTCCATAAAATATCTTTTCAGTGTCCTTTTCCTGAAATGGGCAGGATAATGGGGTGGCAGAAGTCAGACAAGTATCAAAATCTATTTAACTCGGTATTAAACACTTCAGATAACTGCCACACGATTATCATCAAGCAATTGTTAAATTAAGTAAAAATATGAATCAAATACTAGGGCATAAGAATATCATCAAGAAATTATCAAAATAAGGGAAAACATGAATCATATATTCGAGCATAAGGATATCATCAAGAAATTATCAAATTAAGGATAAAATATTAGGGTATATTTGTCTTAGGGAAGATGTATATCTAAGAGAAATGTTATTGATAAAATGAGATATTGTCATTGCCCAACTGAAACAAAAGATTTCCAAAAATCCCATAAACAACAAACAATTCGAAACTCTAAACTTTCTATAGTCTTTTCACCTCCAACAATTAAACAGCTGGAGACTTCAGTAACCAGTTAGAAAATATGAAGACCAGGCCATAATAGGCTTTCAAGGGGTTTTGGTTGCAGATGAAAACCTTATATGAGATGTTCTCATTCTTGCTAAGATTTTCTAGGCTTTTACAAGGAAAAGGGTCTTCTTCAAGCCAAACTGAAAGAAGGAGAGAACGAACGAACGAAAGAAAGAAAGGGAAAGAAGAAGAAAAAAACATAATAGTTCAGATTTTCCATTAACTTAAAGTGAAGGATTCCAGTTGATCGAGAATCTTAGGATTCTGTGACTGAATTTATGACTCGTGGGATTTTCGAGAAAGTTTAGTTTGTGGATGACTTGATGCAGGATCACCATTCCAAAAATATGATTGTTCACAAGAAATCAGAGATTTTATCAACTGTGACTTTTCAGAGTTTAAGTATTGGAATCTGATAGTACTAAAAGAAAGTGAAGAAATTGAAGTGGGACCAAACCATGAGAGCCCATGAGAAATAGCATCAAGCTTAGAGAGAGCAGTTAAGAATATAAATAAGGTGGCAAATATAAGGGAGCGGCAGTTGCAGAGATCTTCTTTGTGAGATTGGGAACCGGAAAATGTGTCGTGGACACGTGGTTGAAAATATAGTCAGTGCTTGAGACAAAAACATTTCCTAGGTAATTTTTTTTTTTTATCAACAAGCGTACAAACACCGAGGCTCGAACTTGAGACCTCGATAGACCAAGTGAAATCAACCACTTGCCCTGCTAAGTGTTTGTGGTAATAATTACATATCCATCTGATAATCTTTAATCTAGCAAAAAGAAGGCTCTTACATTCTCGACACCAAATGTTAGATGTAACACGCAGCCCAGGTGGCTTCCAATACAATAAGATTTAAAAAGAAATTAAAGCATTGAAAGTTCTATACAAATGCACCACACATCATTTGATTCAGATGATGGACAATCAAAATACCAGATATTAATATTACCTGCCAAAACCCTTTAGTGACAGTCCTGCATTTGCAACTCACAAGTTTTCCCTTGCGTCGATAAGTAAATGCAATGTCAACCTGCCAAAAAAAATATCAGGAGGCATTAGGCAAGAAAGACAGATTGATATTCTTTCTGGCCAAAAATTAGAGTCTCATATTCCTTTTTGAGGAAAAAAAAATTAAAGATGAGTGAGTTTTCCAACCATATACCCCCATTTGTATTTGATGCAATACATTCAAAGGGTTCTAACTAAGTTATTTTTGGGATATATTGGTAATCCATGCATAACTACCTTCCTGAAAAGGAAAATGACAAAAGGGAGTATAATTTAACCAACATAACAAGACTGCAGTTTGTCATCATTTTAAATCCATGATATATCATGATTGATACACACATAAAAGATACTTTCTTAAGTCTGTGTGACACAGACCTGACCAGAATTGCTTCTTTTTTGCATAACAGAATTTCTCTCCAAGGTTTCTTTTGATATCAACCTCTCTGCAAAATATGTTACCAGCTGAAACAAAACAAAACAAAACAAAAAAAATCAACTTCACAATATTTCCAAGAGAGAATAATTAAAGCAAAGAAAGAAAGAATTACTGGAACTTTTGTCACACCCAAATTGCCAAATATTATGACCAGAACTTAAAAGGATAGTGTTAAGAAAGTTGTCACCATATAGGAGAAAAGAAAATATATTGGCAACCTCTGGATTCCAGATTGATCAGATTCATATTACGTACAGAGAGAAGTGGTGACGTTAGGTGGCATACATGATAACAAAAATAAAATAAAATAAAATAAAAATGCCTATGTGAAAAAGAAAAAAGAAAAAAAAAGTGGGTGAAGGAAAAGTGAAAACTAAACCTCGTCATTAAGGGGCTCTAATCCGAGACTCTCCTCTGAGATTTCTCTTATAATCTTCTTCGGACTGGGCACAACTTGGTTCGGAGGTGCAGTTGATGGCATGCTAACTGTTCGGTGCTGCAGCTAAAATAGCCGAATTAAATCAAGCAAAACTCATCTCACAAAAAATTCAAATGTATAAGACAGCAAATAGCTCTACTATCTTACCCCAGCGTAGCCTTTCCAGCCACATTTTGCTCGGAAACACATCCAGCAGGCAGAACGCCTAAGACATTAAGAATTTGTCAAATAAAAAAAAAGAGATCCTTTTAATATTTAACCTGCAAAATACATGCAAAAATGTATATAGAAGTATCATACCAATCTTGTTCTATGAAAAGAGATAAACTCTTCTCCATTGAAGAGCCACCGTTGCACTATCGCAAAAGAAAATTACATTAAATACAGAGTTAATAGAGATGAAAACATTCTAACTAAACAAAAAAAAAAAATCAGAAGCAAAAAACAGAATTTATTACATAGAAGAAGATACACATCCAATATTCAAGCTTGGCATAGCCAAATATTTTTCAACATAGCTTAACGAATTCCTTTTCAATCAATTTAACCCTCTCTTTTAAAGGATTACATTGGATTTACCAGCTTTATTAACGTAAAGATCAAAGAATTACTAAAAGGAAGCAACATCAAGGAAAAGAATGT
>JAYMTJ010000344.1:0-11731 GCA_036897525.1 Pelargonium x hortorum | reverse complement strand
TAATAAATTAAATGTCCATATTGAATGAACATAAATTTAATGCACTGAAGACCAGACCAAAAAGATTCAGTTGACCTATTTTTTCGGTCTACTCCAGAACATGTCCAACCCTAACCCGGACATCGTCGGGTAAAAATACTAGTATTAATAATATCTTTAAAATAAATTATTAATAAAAAAGCAAATAGAAGATAAAAATTCAATTATAATTAATTTATATATGGACCAAGAAGGGAGATAATAAAGATCGAAATCTAATATCATATGAAATTTGATAACGACCGAGCTAGATATAATGATCACTTTTGTTCAATATCGATGTGGGCACTTTATTACCCACTTTAACATGGCATCAGAGCAGAGACTCAGATTGTGAATATTTTGAAAGTTAGCGGATTATTGATTCGAAAGGCCTCGTAAAGACGGATTACTAGGAGAATCTGAAACGTAGCCAAAGAGAGACCCATCAGGAGCGAATCAACTTCTCCAATAAGCCGAATATTTCACTGTAGAGATTATTACTACCTCCGTATCAAAAAAAATGTCGTTTTAGAATCTAATTTTTGTTTTAAAATAAGTATCACTTTCTACTTTTAACAAACATATGCACATGAACTTTCCGTTATATATATCATTTACTCATGATTTTATTTTTTTGTTTTATATAGAAGATGAAAAGTTCTTAAGTATAACTCTAAAGGTATAAAGTGAGTTAATAATGATGAATTTTATGTTTTTATCTAAGAATAAAAAAGTCATTTAACATTTTTTTTCTTATGCGTGAAAATTTATAAAATGACACTTATTTTTAAACGGAGATAGTGTAACCGAAGCAGCTCACATGTCATTATCTGCTAGCTTTTGTCTCTTTAACAAATCAAGTTCACATCCCTAAACTGGATCTTAAATTTCTAGAAGTCGTTAATTATATTGTACTACTTTCAAATAGTTGCATTATTATATATGCAACATTATTAACAACACAAATACAAAGAAAGAGAACAATGAATTAAATAGCATAATGAGTAGTAACAAGAGGAACAATATTTTCATCGTCGTTGGTGTAACCTTGGTCCGTAGTGAGTAGTTTTTGCACAAGCAATTTCGAGAGACCTTTATGATCAAATGGCTTAAAGAGTAGAGGGTGTTTCTCATCAACCACCTCATTGTGGATCTCTATTTTGCCCTTCGTTTTTGCAAACAATGCAATTGAGTGTCTTGACTTTGACCCTCTCATCATCACTCTATGTAGAACACACCTTAGCCTCCCATTGCTCCATCCCTACATAGATAGTTCATATTAGTATAAATTAACCAACGACATATAGTAAAGTTACAAGAGCAGTTGCAAACTGTGACGGAAATCTGTATTGTAAAGTACAAACTCACAAAAAATGATTCGCCTACAAGGACTATAAAGGAAGACCCGGAGGGCGTGACGCTAATCCATTTTCCATTTTCGGTCTTCACTTGCAATCCAACTCCGTCCGCTTGAAGTATGGTCATCAAGTTCGTGTCATAGTGACTGTTCCCTCCACGGGTATCCTCATCCGTCATGGGTGCTCCATATTTTAGGAACCGAAGAGTGTATTCCACCGATTCAGATTCTTTTTCGAAATGTTTGTCCACGCCATAATATTCAAAAATCATCTTTCTCACTGTTTTTTCTAGCTCCGCCACTCGTGTCACATAGGAGTGCAAGACCTTACTGCACGCAAGAAATTAATAACAAAATTTTAATTTCAGAAACTCAACTGAAAGTTTAAATTGATAGTTAAAAGAAGCTAAATATTCATTGCATACCTTAACGAGTCATCTCCTTGAGGCCACATGCAGAGAGTCAAATTGTGAATGCTTTGAAAGCTTAGCGGATCATTGATTCCCATGGCCTCGTAAAGAGGGATTCGAGGATCATATGAAGCATAGCCATAGAGAGGGTTATCGGAATTAGTGAAGCGACGTTTGGTGTCCTTAGGAAGATCATACAACTTCTTCACTGAACTGAACATTTCAGTGTAGAGCTCCTTGGTGATCTCATTGAATGTGGCCATGAAGCATCCATATTCTTCAAGTGCCTTCACAACATATTTGGAGGTCAAGTCCCAGGTTGTTGTTCCTGGTTTCATGGCTTCTTTGGTGAAGTCTATGATGGGAAGCTCTGAAGCTGACAATGCCATGGTTGATGGGTGGAAATGGTGGAAATGGAAGTACTGTTTTTGCAAAATCTATACTCAATACTTATGCACAAGACAAGATGGTCTCGTATTTTTGAGCATATCTAATACTACTTGTGTTTGAAAATAAGTGTTCTTCTAAAGTCTATTTTTTGTTTTAAAATAAGTGTCACTTTCTACTTATAACATATATTTATATGAGTTTCTCATAATACTCTTTATTTTTTGTCTCATACAAAAGATGAATAGTTTTTAGGTATAACTCCGAACGATGAATTTTATGTTTATCTATTATTGATGAAAAACTCTACAACGACACTTATTTTGAAACGGAAGTAGTAAATAAATAAAAACTTAATTATTAGAGGAATTAGGTCCAGAGAAGGATCTAGAGAGTTTTTTTTTCTTGAGGGGACAGATAAAAAGAATGAAAATTTATCAAAACATTTTCATCAAATAATATGGTAGAAATTCAAAGAAATAACAAAGTTAAGTGAAGACAACTGTCCGAAAAGAACTATACTGCATTAGCCTCTGATTAGGTATATTTTTTTTAATAAAAATATTAGCTAGCAAATAAATATTAATAAACATTTATAGTACCAAGTTCCATAGATGTCATAAAGATACCACTAGTGATTAATTAGCAAATCAAGTTCACATCCCTAAACTGGATCGTACATTAAAATATGCATCATAATTGAGTGGTTGAGTTTCATCTCTCATGGATTGACATTTTTTTTTTCTCTAGTTAATTACTACTTCCGTTTCATAATAAAAGTTTTTTTTAGAGTTTTTCATCAATATTAAGGAAAGATGGTAAATGACATTCTCGCCCTTCATATAAAGACATAAAATACATCCTTATTAGCACACTTGTGCTTCAAACTTTTCATATTCTATATGAGACAAAAAATATAAAATCATGAGTAAAGGGTATTATGAGAAGTTCATGTGCATTTGTCTCTGGAAACTCTAAAAGGACACTTATTTTGAAACAAAAATTGGACTCTAAAAATACTTTTATTATGAAACGGAGGTAGTAAGATTTTATCTTTGTTGAGTTCACTCGTGACTCGACTGCTATAAGTTCTAATGGCAAGAACCATATCAAACAGATTCTTACTTATTTGTAATAAGTTAAAATCTCTTACATTTGTTATAATCTATTTACATAAGAATACAAGAGAAAATAGGCGATGCTAACTTCAGAGCTAATCGAGCAACATTGAGCTAGTGGTCGATCTCACTAAATGTGGCCGTGAAGCATTCATATTCTTCAAATATAACTAGATTTGGAGGGATCGGGTGAGATTTTTTGTTAGACTAAATCTTATATATTCGGTTCATTCTGGTTTTCAGTCCTTCCTATATTATGCTCATCCTAGTGTTGAGTTTTACGTATAAATATGTGTTTATACAAATTAATTCGGTCCAATTCATTTTAATATATGCAATCCAAATGCACACAAATACAAATCAAATTTTTAAACTTCTATAGGTTTTAGTCCAAATTGCTCCCAAATTTCTCATTCCCAAATTTCTATGGAAGTTTAAACTTTGTTGGTATGGGCTGTTATGGGCTGAACCCTTTGGGCCCAAACCCTTTGGGCTTCTTATATCATATCTATCAATACATCACAAAACAAGGCCCACATTATTTTTCCATTTCTCATATAAATATGCATGAACTAGTTGGTACATGTGAATTCCTAGTGTCAAATCAAGCTGTCAACATACTTATTTTTGAATTATAATTTTTGTTCAAAAGAAAATGAGGATTCTCAATTGATTAACTATGACTTCTTCTTTTTTTGGAGAATGGGTTTCTTCCAACAAAAAAGCTATTTAAGTAGAGCTAGCACTACAAGAAAAACATCACATTTCCGGCATCATTTATGATGTGAAGCTCGCCTTTTCCGACGTCATTTTCAACAGTTTCCGACATCTTTTCTGACATCCTTTTGGACATCAAAAATATGCCACGTACACGTGTTTTCCGACATTTATTATGATGTTGAAATGTAGACGTCAGTAAGTGGCCGTCAGACATAGATACAGTTTCTTATATTGTGGGATTCCGAATTTTAAGTCAAAGTTGAGGTTTAGAGTTCGGTGAAACTTAACCTGATTAGGAATAGATGGGTAGGGTAAAAGGTAAACTCATGCCACATCTTTCATGGAAAACTCTAACCAACCTAAAATAATTTAAGTTTGTGCAACTTAAATATGCAAAAAATGCTACTAATTGGATTTTGACTATCTGTTTGTTTGAGTCCAAATTATCAGCTCTCCTGAATGTGAGTATGTTATAACTCTAGATCAATGCTTGATGATTTCTTCTTTAGTTGCATCATCCACTACAAGAAAAATGGTCATCGGTAAAAGCCAAATCATAGTTCGTTGTTGAAAATTAATATCAGCAACAGACTGTTGTTCGTCGCTAAAAATGAGAATAGTTAGAAAAAACTTAGATTTTGTATCAGGTCGAGGTTTTGAGTTCAGTGGTAAAAACTTAGCCTGGTCCACAAGGTAGAGTTAAGATAAGCTAGCTTCTGCCACACATCATACATGGAAAACTCTAACCGAAAGTTTGTGCAACTCAAATCTGTAGAAAACTCTACTAATAGAACTTTTGAGTGCTTGTTTATTTGAGTCCAAATTGTCAGCTCTATTGAGTTCGACTATATCATGACTTTAGTCAATGCTCACTACAAGAAAAATAATGCTTTTACGACCAACCAAATTTTCGACGGAATAATATCCATCGGAAATTGCCATTTTTCGACGAATTTATGTCGTAATCAAACCGTCGGAAATGTTTGACAAAAACGTGCATCCCACGTGATTTTTTCGGCGGTATTTTGACCACGGTCCGACCAATTTCCAACGTTGCTAAAACAGTAGAAAAAACGGGTTTTTCCGACAAATTTAAGTCCGGGTTATGACGAATTTTCGACCGAATTTCGTCAGGCCGGATACGGTAGAAAATGAAAACTGAACCGTGCTGGTCTAATGACTTTTCCGACCGATTTACGTTGGATTTCTGACCGTTTTGTGACGATTTTTCGACCACTTTTGATGATAGCATATATAGTGGGTATTCACATGAGCATCAAACCATGGTCAATGCATTTTAAGAAGTGCCTATAGTTTCTCACATTATGTAATGTGCTATTATTGGTGGAGGCCAAGAGATTGGAGCCAGTCACTGCACCAACATTGGCTCTTTCCACAAGCTTAATGCACCAATGCATCCATGCAGGCCCAGCTAAGCTCTGTGGCTCAGTTTCCCATTATTTCTTTTCATCTTTTGCTTTTTTTAGCTTCACTTCTAGTCTTGTACTCTTCACACTCACTTTTCTATTTTCTTGACAAATGGATGGTTGGTGTTGTTTTTCCAAGACCTAATGGTTCACACATATTTTCTGAGAACCCTGATTTTAATTTTCTTGATCTTTTTCTATTGGCATAGAGTGACACATGCATGTGAATATCAACCAATGTGGCTGAATTTGGTGAAGATTATGATATGTCCATCAATGAGGAGTTAAAAAACTCAAAGATATGAGGCTCAAAAGTCATTTTAACTGGGTCTCTTGCTTGGAACAAGCAGATTACTAGGTTCCTTGGTGGCTGACAATAAGGTCCCTAGTGAGATCAATGGTGTGCCATTGGTGTGTGTGTGTAAATTGACTACACATTGAAGTAAATTTTTGCTTGTTGAGTTTTGTGGAGGCAAAGCATCATGAAAAACCAAATCTAAGTAGTGGCAAATTGTATGTAGTTACTCTCAATGGAATGACTCAACAAACGACGAGAGAATAAAGTTCGTAACTGGTAGTTGATGTTGTTTCTAATTACGATCTTCATAATAATTGTTAGAGAAATTTGAAATGTGGATTTCTATTATGATCTAGTATATGATAAATGACAGTTTACTGAATTACAATACAAACAAAAAAATCTACTTCCTTCTCTAACATCTTAAATATCAAAATATTTTGAAAGTATGGAACTGTTCAAAACACTCTCCAAATGTTTTGTTGACCCGCAACCCTAGACTCAAATGCACTATAATATATATCTCCTACGTATTTCTCACATTCAATACATACAATTATTCTACTAGCCAGTCCATTTCATTGACAATATTTTGGCAAATTAATTGCTACCTTTCATGTGTAAATACAATTGGTGAGTGTATAAATCAAGTTCAAGACTTAAGAGGGCATGGGCCAACCCTAAAGAAAGCTTTGTTGGGAGTTTTGTAATAACTAGGGCACTCTAGTCACTACTAGTGTTGGAATTTTTCTTCTGTTTTTGACAAGTCCACTCACATGAACCATGAGATCTACTTTCATGGATGTTGAATATTGTGAGGCCATGCATGCAATGGCATAATGATAAATGCCATTGCCAACACATTCATGGTTCCATATTCTCTCTTTCTTAGTATATTTACATATTAGCACCATTCCCATGATTTTGATCTAACATTCCAAATTCTTAAATGTGTTAGGTTTAGAAATCGCCACTTTAAAGTTTAAACTATTTGAGGGTTGCTTAACTTTTATGCCATTGCCAACTAAACAAAGGTTAGGTGTGGTTGAGTACTTGGTGTCTTGGAAAAGAAATTGAGAAGAAGAAAAATGTTACTCAAACTCAATCATAGACTTTATTTGAATTGAGTTGAGCTACCCATATCCATACCCACATTGCACTCTCTCTTTTGTTAATTCCTTTTTCCTTTTTCTTTTTTTATGAAAGTAACAATTCCCTGTCTTGTGTCATTGTCAAGCCAACCATATCTTCTTGTCCTTCAATAACTTTTATGCTACTACACTACTAGTTCTTTCTATAGATGACCAAGTCATCACATATCCGACCCGGTATTGTCATACTCGATCTTAAAAATAATAACTTGGTTAACATGTAGCTCAAAATCTCGTGCTAAAGAGCATGGAGGTTTGCTCAACCTGTTTTTCTTTTCTTTCATTTTTTTTAGAGAAGAAAGCATGTATGACGACATAAATACAATATTACATAACTATTAGTGAATTCACAACTTTGAGACTCCGTGTTTACCGAAAGATGTCAACATATGGGTATTAGAAATATTATGTCTTTTTATAAAAGAAAATGCATAAACATCAAAATACAGATGTGCTCATTGGCGGAGCCAGGGGTAGGTCGTAGTAGACATGTGTCTACCTCATTTTCTCTAAAACTTTTTTATACAGACTTAGTTACGTTTAATTTCTCATACTCAGGTCTAGTTTGGCTCGTCTAGTCTCTCCTAAAATACTTAAAACTTGCATTAGCTGCCAACAAATTAGCTTCGGTCCATAAATTGTGTCTATATTAAACGTTAAGTCTGGCTCTGTCATTGTCACGTGCTTCTAATATATACCTAGAGTAAATATAAATAAACAATTGAATTTCAGTAGTTTCAAATTTGAGGGTTCTTTCAGGATTTGAGTGAATCTTTTAACATATTATAGGAAGATGTATGTTCTTGGCTCACAAGGTAATCAAATCAATATTACAAATCAAAATGTTTTCATGACTCATGAGACTGTTTGTTGGGTCATTATTACTTATTATTTTATGGCAAAAATTGATCCAACAAAACCACAATGCAGATGTGATCACAATCACAAGTTCCTACCAATGTGGTTGGCACAATAAGAGAACACTATCATTATTAATATTTATTTATTTTTATGATAACTTATTGATTGAGCTTGGCCAAGATGATATATTATGGTCAATTTATTTAAGGTTTATAAATTCTTATTTTTATTAGACATTAATATGAAACTGAAAAAGTGAAATGATATCATATGGCTTCCAAACAACAAAAGTTAAATTAATTAAAACAAATTTGAAGCAACCCATCACCTAATTACATGAATTATTATTATTATCTGCCTCACTTTTTGCTACAACTAAGCAAAACATGGCATTCAATGTTTGGAAGTTTTTTTATATATTATTTTAATAAGAAATGGCTTTCAATACTATATTTAATTACAATATTATATTATTTTCCCACAAATTTTGATATATTTATAACATTTCACAATTTTTTTTTATAAAGTAAATCATACAAATTCAAAATTAAAATTGCATTATTTTCTTCTCTAATTTGAACATTTAAATTTATGAAATCTGAATACATACCTTCTTATTTGACTTTTATCTTCTGATGAAAGTGAAACTAGAACAAATATGAATAAAATATTTTATTTTGTAAAAACAAAAAATTAATAAAATAAAATATTTTGTTTTTTGAATTCGAAGAAAAATGTAATTTAAAACCTACATTTTTGGGGGGTTAGCTTGCAGTGAAATTTGACTTACAAGGCTATTTCTGACCAATTATTCACCCTCATGTTTCCTCTATACATTTTTGAATTTGAATTCAATTATTGTATATTAAATTAATGTACTATCTGAATGAATTATGTTCTTACTTTTATTGCAACATGACTACTATGGTTTTTTTTTTATTAAAAAAAAAAAAACTACCATTTTTTTACTTGAAGTTGTATAGCTAACATTTATAGAGTATATAAAATGGTGCAATTAAAATATAAGTTAAGGTATTTGAAGCAAAAAAACTGTGATACGAGGTAACGTCAAATAATTTTTTACCTATTTTAATTAAATTTATAGTCATATGCAACAATTAAATTATTTTATTCCTCGAAATAATACCGATTAAATATAGCGTTATTATATTTAAATATTTTTACATTTAAAATATAATAAGAAATGGATTGTTGCTCACAACAGCTTATGTGCAAAAAAGTTTTTATTCCTTTATCTGCTACCAAACCTCAACCAATAAATTGCTAATTTTCTGTTTTGTCAGTATACATGCAAATTAAAGTAAGTAATTTGGTGTTATTGTAATTAATTAATATATACTGTGGAATAAAATGGACCCAACCCAACAGTTATATTAAAAAAGCTTAAATATATATTTTTTGAAATATAGAAAAGCTTAAATAATTAATCAACATTTAACAAAACAATTAGGAGAAACCTAACTAGACCCACCACTTGGTGCCAGCCAAATTTTTGGCTTAATCACTCACTGAGATTGCTAATTTTGCCAGCCAAAAAGTTTAAATAATCAACATTTGCTAATTTTTTGACCAACCGAGCTAATTAGTCTTAATTAAACTGATTAATCTAATCCAGTTGTACATTTTAGGAAAGAAGAGAAGAGAAAAAAAACCTATACTTAGATGTAGATATATGAATATTGACTAATATCTCAAAATTCAGACAGGTTGTTGAAACAATTTGTTGACTACTACCATTAAAAAAAGTACAATGTATCTTCAATTTAATTGGGTTTGGAGACTCACAAAATTGAATATTTGACTCTTTTTTTTTTTAATAAGCAAGTGGTACATTTTATTAATCTAAAAATGAAATAAAAAGTACAAGAAACAATAAAAAAAACAAAACCCGAAAAGTAAAGCCAATCTCAAGCCCGGCAAAAGCTAATCGGGTCCGAGCACCAAAGAGAGAAAGCATGCTGCTCGGGCGATGCTAACAACTCATTTTGAACACAAGATCACTGAACAGTTAAGCATTGGACTAACTTATAATTACTCTTTTAGTTTAATTTGAGATATCGATTATGGTGTTAAACTTGGTATAGAAAACTATACCGTCCTTGTAATCTTTTTAGTGCTAACAATATTTTGCATTTAAATTTATCGATACTTGCAATTGTACCTGTATTTTTACATATCTGTGTGACATACGAACCAATATCTATACCACGAGCAAACCGAAATTTCTTTTGAGTTGAATTAACAATAGATTTTTTCAATTCAACTCAAACATAAATTGTCATCATTAATGTTACACTAAAACTTCATAAAATAAAGATCATACAAAATATTTTATTTCATATCATAAATACTTAACTTCTTGACACGTGTCAAATAGGTGAACAATAATTATGGAGGGCCACATTATCTACAACAAAAAAAGATGATATTAATATCATGTACCCACATATACCCTATATATTTATTTTTGAGGAAATACCCTGTATATTTTATTTCTTGAACACAAAATTAAAACACATAAATATTGGTTCGAAACCTTGTGAATGCAAAAAAATCTCCGTTGGGAGGCTCACCCACCATAGCCAGGTGTGCGACCAGAGTCGGATTAGATTAGTCATGGCGCGTAGTCCTAAATAACAATGGACAAACTTAAAAAAAATATTGGTGTTTTTTTTCGTTTTCAAAATAATAAAAGTTGGTAATTTAGAAGCACTCGAAACCTTATCAGCATTTTTCGTACATTCGACTTACATAAAATAAACTCAATCGATCTTAAACAAACAATACTTAAAATAGTATATGTAACATTGGCCACTACACAGACTTTGATGACCAAGTCGACATCATCGAGAATCACAAATTAAAACTGGCGATAACCATCAATGAGAAGCTCAATTCATACGTGAAATTTATTTTAGACTCAAAATAATTGAAATAATCTAAAATTTTAAATAAACTAATTCGAATAAATTCACACAAATTTACACATTTTACGCATAAAAATCGATATAGTATCTTAATTAAAAAAAAAATCCGAATTGTCAGCTAAAGTTGACTTAGAGCTCAGATGCATATAAGCTGCGTACAGCCATTTCACCTTCGCAAAAGAACACTCTCAAGGGTCTTCTTCTGTTTTTTTTGTTTCCGATGGATCTTCGCCGGAAAATATCCCCACCGTGCACAGCCACCGCGTAGAGACCCAAAAGACAGAGACTCTGTTTTCTTGTCGTTAAAGATGGTTTCGCTTTCTGGGTCCTCTGTTTTTCTCTGTACATTTCTTCTTCTACTGAGTCACCCAGTCCACTCCGAGCCGACTCAGGACAAGCAAGCTCTCTTCAATTTCCTCTCCCAAACACCGCACGCCAATCGCCTCCGGTGGAACGCCACCGCCTCCGCCTGCACCTGGATCGGCGTCGAATGCGCCCCGACCCGTTCCTTCATCTACAGCCTCCGCCTCCCCGGAGTCGGACTCGTGGGTCCGATTCCGGCGACCACAATTGGGCGTTTGAGTCAGCTCCGAGTTCTCAGTCTCAGATCCAATCGGCTCTCCGGCGAGATCCCATCCGATTTCTCCAACCTGACGATGCTCCGGAGCTTGTATCTTCAGAGCAACGAGTTCTCCGGAGAGTTTCCGGCGAGTCTAACGAAATTGACTCGCTTGACTCGGCTCGATCTCTCCTCCAATAATCTCACCGGAGCTGTGCCGTACGATTTGAATAATTTGACCCATTTGAGTGGGTTGTTTTTGGAGAACAATGGGTTCTCCGGGAAGCTTCCGAGCTTGAATCTGAAATTTCTGGAGGACTTCAATGTCTCGAACAACAATCTCAACGGTTCGATTCCGAGCTCTCTATTGAAATTCAATGCCTCCTCGTTCGCCGGAAATTTGGATCTCTGCGGCGGGCCGTTGCGGAGTTGCAGCCCCCTTTTCCCCTCTCCCCCCCCCGCACGTCCAAATCG
>JAYMTJ010000343.1:0-11739 GCA_036897525.1 Pelargonium x hortorum | reverse complement strand
ATCGAAGTTTGGGTACTAAATCTGGTACAATAAAAGTTTGGGTACCAGATTGGGTTGCGCGCATAAGTTTGGGCACCATATTTGTCTTTAACCCTACAAAGTCAAAACTTATTCAACTATTTGTACATTTGAGCAACATTCCTAAATTAGGTCTTGTCTCATTTTCTATTAATCAACTTTGGCTCCGTTTGGATTGCATAAGAATGAAAATCAACAATCAGAATTCTCATTTGCATTTCTTTCATTTCTATTTTCATGTTTAATTGACTAAACAAATGAAATATTGTTAATTCAAACAAGTGAATGAGAATCATTCTTATTCCGATTGTTGATTTTCATTCCAATGCAATCCAAACCGAGCCTTTGTTAGTTTTCATTTGAATTAAAAAAAGAACAAAATATATATATATATATACCCGGCCCCACCACTATACGGTTCCGGATACATTCGGAGTGACCCGTTCTCCTACCCCAGGAAAACCCCCGTTTTCACATCACAGTGACAGTGACAAAAAGTGGGTTTGGCACAAGTGGCGGAGTGAAATAGTGAAGTACATCCCGCGAGAGCCATTGTTAGTCCATCAAAGGCAAAGCTCCAGACGATGAACGAAGTCAACCAGAGAGAAGAGTTAACGCTGGTTGCTCGGAAGCCATGTTTTGGCCTCCCTACTGCCTGCCCAGCTTGCCTTCCTGTCTACATCTACCTCAGATTCGCCAAGCTCTCTTTCCAATTGGCTTTCAATAACATCTACCCTGACTCAGGTACCCTTTACGCCTCTGTTGTTTGGCTTTTGAATCATTCTCTGCTGCCTATTTGTTTTCATTTCTGCTGTGTTTCATTTTTGGTAGTACTGGGGAGCTTGTGTCGTTTCTGTGGTCCAAATTTAGTGCATGAAGCAATGTCTCCAAAATTTGCCCTCTAAGTTTGGAACTTTCTAAGCTGATTGTGTTTTGCAGTGCTTGATTTGGTTGGGTGATTAGGTTTAAAGCATCTATTGTATGTTTTAAGGCTTTGAATAGTGCTCTGGTGGGTTATCATTTGGTTACTTAAATCATGTTTCAGATGTGGTATTTGGGACTACTGTGTGCCGTATATTGATTCTGAGTTTGTTCTTCAGTTCTTGCTTTGGGAGGTTGGTTTTAGTTAGTTCTGAAGCATCTTTTCATGTTTTTGGCTTTCAATTGTGCTTTGTTGTCTTGTCATGTTTCTGCTTAGATTATGCTTCGAATTTAGCAACCATGTGAGACACCAGTTTATGTTAAATCTGTTTATGTTTACAGATTTTGATCACTTGATTTGCAATTTCTCACCAGTTTTACTGGTATAGTTCTTACTTGCATTTCTTTATTCTGAATGTTGGCTTTGAATGGTGCACTGCTGGCCAATCAGTCATCTACTTAGGTTTGATTTCAAATCTGGTACTTGGGAACTTAGTGAGCCTGCGTTGTGTTTTTGGATTTGATTAATGGGTTGAGAATCTCATACACTGATTTTGCATTGTAATTCTTTCTATGGTGACTTGATTTTAAAGCCTTTGAAGTATGTGCTTCAGTTTTTTTCATATGTATTTTATGCTGAATAATTGTCCTAAATATATTTGATAATGGCATGTTGTTTGATAGCTTTGGAATAATTCTGAGTTTGATGAATAGAAGTTCCAAAGTCTCATGTGACAGTAACAGACTGTGAACGTAGCTGGAAAAAAAAAAACAGACCCGTGAATGTAATGGTGTAGGAACTTCACTTACCATTGAAATACTTAAAGAATTTAGAAAATCTTAGTTTCTTTTTAGTTAAGTGGTAGAAAAAAAAAGCATATTTATTTGTGCTTGAACTAAGGTGATTATGACTCTGTTGCTGTTGTTCTTTAAGTTTCTTCATAGTTCATAAGATTTTAATTGCACTGTACTTTTGTCTGCATCCAAACCCAAAACTGAATATATATGCATTATGTGTTTATAAGTTGAAGCTGCCCATATATTTTTAATTTTGGGATCTCTTACTGGTGGTTACTTCTGGTTCATTGTTCTCAAGCATCTTCTTCCTTGAGCCTTTCCTTGCACTTTGTTGCTAATAAGCAAAGCAATAGCTCCCAATCCCATGTCTGATTTGTAGCATAAATTATGATTTTGTGGCAAGTTTATATCGGGTTGTCATTTTGTTGTTGAACTAGGTGAATTACAGTTTTGCAATTAGTTTGGTCATGTATTAATTTATGCTCTTTCTTGTTTTCATGACATTATCTAGTGATCAGAGATGATGAATAAGAGTGAGCCTTATTTTTTTGTTGTACTTTAAGGGTTCGATCATGATTAAGTTGTGCTAATTGGATATAGAAGTGATGGAACTAGCATGAAAAAATATTTTTCCTTTTATTCTATTTACATGGAAATTTAAAAAATGTGGGATTTTCCAAGTCTAAACTAATTACTTTTGACACATATATCCTTGACTTCAAAAGGTTATAGAAACCTCCAAGGGAACTCAGACTACCAAAACTAAATTTGAGAAAGTAAAAAAAAGTAGAATTGGACATTCACTTGAGAAATCCTTGCAATATCTTAAATCCCAAACTGAGGCTCATGCGTTCTGATGTTCTGAACAGCCTCGCCCACCATCAAAAAGTCTTAAAGTTGACTCCGTAATGCAAGGCTGTAACATGTACACTTTAAAAGCCTTTATAAGAACCATTCCGTGTCCGAAAGCTGTTGTTCCTAGTCTGTATATTAAACTTTGAGTAAAGACATAGGATTTCTTGACCCTTCATGTGTATTTATTATTCTCAGTTCTCACATGAACATAGTGATATCATATATTGATGACATGAAGATAGTAACACATGATTTTATTTATTTATTTATCTAGAGGTATAAACTTACATGCATCGTTATATGTCCTAAAGTGAGGTTGGTCACTATAACTGCTTCATGATGAAAATGAAATGAGCAACATAGTGGAATGATGGATACACAATTCGATCATGTGAAAAGTCAAATTAAGAGTATAACTTGTATATCAGCATGAGTAAGTCTAAGGCTTTGTTTCTTAGTTCTATCATCTATGGATTCAAGGACTGTCTCGTGTTATCTTATGTAAGTTTTTGGTTAGCATGGTCATCTTGAGTGTATGAATCATTTTGCACATGTCAGAGGTGTATAGAAGCTATATTTGAGTGGGACCTCAAATGAGCAGTGTGGCTTGTCATTTGACTCTTCAGAACAAAGGAAAAAAATCTATTGAGTGTATTATTTCTTTGCCATGTCAATTGATATGTGTTTATATTGAACAAAGCTGCAGGCATGTTAATACACCCTGGTCCTAAGATTTGCTGACAGCCGAAAAAAAATTCGTTGTCCTGATTGGTTAACTTGATTATGGTATGTCAGTGAATAACATATTACCCTGGTACAATACTGCTGAATTGAGTCATCATATGGATGCTTGGTTGGCCGTTGGCATGTATATAACCCCAAAAAACACTAGTGATTAGGACTTTCTGTGTCATTCTCATTGACAATGTAGTTATAATAACTTTGGAATGTTATTCAAATTAAATAATCATATTCCTCACAGACATTATGATCACAATCGTCTTGACATGATTTGCTGCATTTTATGTCAGATCAAATCCCTTATGTTGAGTTCGGTGCTAATGTGGCCTATAATAATGAGAAGGGAGGGGTTATAGAAACTCTAAGAGAAGAAGGCATTGTTGATATTGACACTGAATTACAGGCAGTCCCAGAATGGATATCAACAAAAGCAATGATCAACTCCTGGCTTTCAGATGCAATCTTGTATGAACTCTGGTTGGGTTCTGACAGGAGTTCTGTTGACCAGATTTATTATTCTGATCTTCCATGGCCAATAGGGAAGATTCTATACTACAAGCAAGTCTATGCTGTAAAGCAGCTTCTTGGAATAACGAAAGAAAATGCTGAGCTCCGAGAAGCAGAGGTTGCACTTTCTCTATTGATCTTCTTGCTTTGTCAATTTTTTTGTGCTCACTACCTTACCTTTTCTTATTCTCTTCTTACAAGAGCACAATCTAGAAGTGCAGTGCTAGTGCCTTTTTCTTTCATTAATTGCTTTTCTTTTTTTTCCTTATAATTTTCTGTGGGATATTTGATGTCGTTCTTTCTTTTTCACGGTTAGATCTACAAGAGAGCTGTAACAGCCTATGGAGCTTTGTCAACTAGGCTGGGGGAGTACACCTTTTTGTTTGAGAATAGGTGATTCTGCTGAAAGTGAAATCATAAATTGGATGTAAAATAATTGATACTATCAATTTGGTGATTCGCAACTTGCACTTTTTCATGCAGACCATCAAGTGTGGATGCAATTTTTCTTGGGCATGCACTTTTTACACTCCAAGTATTACCGGTGAGTCATCGTACGGACTATACTAAAGTTATGGACATTTCAGTATTCAGTCTAAGGCTAGTGTTTATATGCTCAAAATGTAAACGCACACACATTCATACCCTCGATGGAAAGTAATACTATTCAAATTATGGCATTCCTTGAGGACATTAGGGGGATTTATTGTCCATATAAAGGTAGTAATTTTTTTCATCGTCGTCATAGTAAATCATTTTCAACGAAGGACCCAACTCATAGCATATTAAGTGATCGAGTTCATAGGAATATAGCAATACCTCCAATAATAGTTTCCTCCACACTCTGTTGTACAAATCAGATTATGTGCATGTATGTCATAGTGAATGACTAAAAATTAGAACAAACTAGAAAAGACAAAAGTAGCCAATTAATATAGATCCACAGGAGCCATATCTTCTAGTTTATGCTAATGCTTGCTTTATTGAGTGAAGATAGAAACTGGTTTCTCTGGTGTTGCATGCCATATTGTTATCTCTTTCCTAGTCCCAGTCCATGGATTTTCTTGAAATGGTTCCTTAGTAAACCCTAAATTGTGCGCAGGATGATGTTTTGAAATTCATAGCTGCTAGTGGTACAAATGTAGGAAATTTCCATGGTAAATTCCATATTTGTTGGTAAAGTTTATCCATTCACGTTCATTATAAGTATTTTAGTACTTATGGGAAATACTAGTAACTAATCATGCATTAATGTTTGTTGGTATGAATTTACTTTGATCATTGCTGTATGAAAATGTGGTTACTGATTTTGTTTGTTCCACATTGTTTGATTTTCATGGTAACATAGTTTAATAAATCTTGGTTTGGTAGGTTGGTAAAAATGGACAGATTCCAGTGGATTTTTCTTTCTTCTAGCAACTTATTTTAATTCTGTGCAAGTATTTTAACCTTGTTTTCTGTAAATTTTCTTCCCTGTGCAATCAGGAAACATCAGTTCTGCGTAGCAAACTTCTGGAGCATAGTAATTTGGTTAGGTATGCTGAAAATCTTAAGATGGAGTTTGTGGATGCTGATTCTTCATCTTCCTCTGTTCCACCACGCGACTCAGCCTCTTCATCATCAACTCCAAGAAGAGGTCCTTCAAATTGGAGTAAGAGAATTTTACTTGCACTTATTTATAAACCTTTGTTTTCAACCACATTTTTTTTATCTATCACAAGACACCCCAAATATTGGTAAAATTCTTCAAGAACCTATATTTATATTTAGTAAAACATGTAATATTGGTTGCAGACACCCCAAATAAATTATTTAAATAAAGAAACATACAGACTCATATAGGTACTAACAGATCCAAAATTTATGGCTAATACTGACAAGAGGGTTTAGACTTAAAAAAAAAAAAGGATCTCAGGGAACAACTATTCTATTTTTATGAGGTTTTGGCTATAGTTTGCTTAGTATTGTGGAGAAGAAAAGGTGATGCTTTATCTGGCAGTCTGTAGGAAGTTAGAAGTTAGAACTTGTACTATCTCTTAGCTGGTACTCTGTAACCTTCTGGGTCATATCCTATATATCACACTGTCATTTTTTATATTTATTTTTTAAACGAGAAGCGTATATCTGAGTTTGGAATTTAAAAATTCAGAAGATGTGACCCCCTGGCCCCTGCTTGTTTATTTTCTGCGTACTCCTGCCTATTCCATTCCTCTGCCTCACAAATCACATATTTCATTCTTCATATTTGGTGGCTAAGAGGGATGTACTTGGCCTCTCGGAGTTCTCCATTCTCAGCCTATCATGTAAAGTAATGGTTAAGATTAAACTCAAGTCATGACCCTATCTATTTCAACTAGCTCTTACACGCTAATCCTATCCTTTTTTTTTTTTTGATAGAAATCCTATCCCTTACTTCCCTTGAAGAAGTGAAAATATGATAAAAGAAAGGAAGATAGAAAATGGGGAATTAAAATTAGAGTCTGTAGTATGTACAAAGTGTCTACCAGTGTGTTAATGTCATGAAAAATTGTACAGGTTTTCATAAAGATGGGTAATCTATTTTCATTTTTTTTGTGTGTGTGGGGCTGCATGTTCTTTAAATATTAAACTATTATTCTTAAATTACATTATATAAAGAATTAGTGTTTTTAAATAAGCCTTAAATTTTTCCTCCGTAAAATTATTAAAATTAATGAGATTTTCATTTGGGCATCATTTGAAATTGATAGTTCTGTCACGTCATTTTACGGTTAGTTCTTTTATGCAAATTGTACGAGTATATAATTATTCTTTGATTTCCCTTTACCCATTCGGAGTTGGGATGGAAGAGTCGGGCATACTACAAAACGAACATAATTTAAGATTTGTTCATAATCTTAAAACACAACCTATTTAATGCATTGGATCTTGTTTACTCCTCATGTTTATAATGTGGGGGTAATCTAGTAATCATATTCTCAACACCGCTTCATCAAATTCCAAGTTGTTGAGATTCAGTATTGGAGGGAATGCTACTAGCCCAAGTTTTTAATCTTGCCAAATGGACCAAAAAGAGTTTTTTTTTTTTTTTTTGCTTCCGATAGATAGTATTGCAGTGTTAATAGGAGACGAATAATTATTCTTATTGGTTGTTTGAAATTTGATGTATTACTACTTGTGGGTTAGAGCTCTGTTAGCCTCGACAAACAAGTTGTTCTTCATAGGGTTTTGAAACTATTCTAAAGCTGAATATCCTTTCTGATGATTAGATTCAAAGCCAAAGACGAAACCTAAGAGGGCAAAAACAGAGGAGGAAAAAACCTTCAGGAGGAGGGCCAAGTATTTCTTGGTAACTCAGGTGGTTGCGGTTCTGGTTTTTCTTTCCGTCATGGGAGGATCGGATGATGCTGGAGTGGAGCTTGAAGACGACGAAGGATTCAGTTATGAAGATTAAAGCAGCATACATCATTTGTGTTGTGTTCCTTCTTAATACCAACGATATTTTGTTCATTACTAGCTAGGGATAGCAATACAGCACCCGCCATTGATGAGGATGACTTCTGTTTCCTGTTCTTTTATTGTTGTTTACTTTCATTTTGGTTTTTGTATCCTTTAGATGGAAATTTTGGAAATAAAATACATGAATACAGTTCAAAGGAATTGAAGGACTGTTCAGGAAATATCTTTAATACGTTGAATTATACATACAATATTTGATTTATTTCAATATTTTAGTAATGTTAAACGAATATAGTATAACTATTTACGGAGTATTTATTTATTTATTTTTTGTTGTTGTAGCAAGAGATGGTTCATCTTCACTCTTGAGGATCTTAGCTAATGAGTTGAAATTGAAACTTGGAGCTCGTGGCATTTTCAGACTGTGCTCGCTGCACCTTTGGACATTTTATTCAGGAAATTATATATATATATATATAACGGTACTTTTATAAATGATTCCGACCATAAGGGAAATAAAAGTACAAGAGCCCAAAAGGACCGGAACAAAAGTACAACCCGAATGAGAAGCATGAAAAACTCCAATGAAAGAAGAAAATAAACCTAAGTTTGCCATTGAGAATGAAACTCCGTAAATGTCAGTCTAGTGCCATTGAGCATGTAACCTCATAGATGCTTAGAGAATGAGCAAAGACATTTAATGAAAATTGAGAAAACAAATTAAGAGATCCTATGCCTCACCAACATTGTTAGAGGCACGTGAGCCGATGAAAATTCCAGTGAGTTGATGACAGAGGCGCTAGAAAATGGTAGAGTGAAGTCGGTAAGACACTGGAGTAGACGGCTTGAACCGATTTTTGGTGAGTACTTGGCGATGACGGGGGCACAAGCATGGGTTCACCTCCCTGTTTAGCTTTCATATTAGCTATTATCATCTTTATTGCCACGGTGTTTTAACTATTTCACCGGTATATTCTTGGATCAGAGTCGGGTTAAGATTTGGCTTGAGACCAAATCAAATCTGAAGCATTTTTGGATTAGTGTCGGGTTCAACGATCTAAACCTGAAGCAAAATTTAATTTGCCGAAAAAATTGTAAAAAGTTGTTTGAACATATCTATACTGACTATCAAAAATGAATAAAAAAAGATTATAATACACACCACGTCATCAACTTTATGGTTATATCACAAATTTTTGTTTAATTATAAATTAACCAGACTCAATATGAGAAAAAGAAAATAAGGAAACTCATAAATTGCAATACAATAAGAAAATTAATTATACGAAAACTAAAAAAATAAGGTAAGTAACAATATGAACATACATAATGAGAATTATAAATAGATGATTATGCATAGGTATTCACCCAATTTATAGTGTATTGCAAACTATATTTTTTATTATGTCATTACACAAGGCATAAACTAGTATATATAACATAAAACAGAAGAAAATCATCCAAGAGCCACTCCCACAACACAAAACCTTAACCTTTTGTAACAAAATGTCTCTGATCCCTCTTCTTCTCATCTATTTACTTTTTGTTAACGGTCTCACCACTACCGTCTCATGTTGTCTGAATTTTACAGTTAGGGGCAAACATACAATGTGCAAGGGCGCGCACACAAATTCTAAAGTGAAGTTAGGTAAAGCTAAGAGTGGTTCAATTTTCATTGCATCCTTAAGTTGGTGGAAAGGTTGTATCTTGGAACATCCTTTTGGTTATGTGAAACTCTTGGGTTTGAACTCTTCATGATCAATTCAGTATAAATAGCATATCCTACATTTTCTTTTCTTGGTTACATATCTCAGCTATCAAAAGAGGAACAAAGTAGAAGCATAGAATAAGGTGAGCAATGACTCTGTGCTAGACCTTGTTACAATAATTTAGTTACACTGGAACCCATATCCAAACTACCTAACATAATGCCAGATTCTAGTGGCCAATCGCCTTGCTCCCATTGCTTGACGAGTGCAGCATATCCCTCTGCTGAACCAATAGCAAACTCTGTTAGTGAGCTGATAGCAACTGACATTCCAGCACAAACAACTCTAATGCCAACTTCACACATTTCCTCTACATCACCAACTTCCCCCAAATCCATGTCTCCACCACATTTGTCCTCCGCTAACTTGAGTCCATCTCTCTTTGATCCGATGGGAACCTGGCGAGAATCTTCCTTTACTTGTTGTCCATAGAGAGATCCCACCCCAGCTGCTAAAATATCTAGCCCTTCGAGCACTGGCGTCTCTTGAATGACATCTAGAGATCTTGCCCATTGGATGCAAATTCCAAATATTGGAAGAGCCCCGCTTGACCGGCGGGGAAAGAAAGCTAGTTTTGATGTATTGGGATCAGACTGCATACATCGGAGGAGCCAGCCGGCCAGTGCATGAGCGTAGGATCGCTGAGAGGTGATCCATGATTTAAAACAGGCTCTCCAATTCCTTAGCTCTGTTTCAAGATTGGCAGCTGAGCGAGCTAGCTTTTCCGGGTCAGTAAATGTCATGGAAGAGTGCTTCTTTGCATTCACTTTTGATGGTGTGCCGGCGAGTAAAAGCTTTGCTTCATCTAAGGTTCGCTTTTGTGTCTGATGACATTCCGCCATTACTTTCCACATCCTGGCTAGCCTGTGTTTCAACAGAAACATTGGATTAAGATGCAATATATGCAGATTTTAATCTCACTATGCATGAACAAAGCATAGGTTATATTTTTGTATACACATTCATTGTGTAGACAAAGCATAGTGCCATTCTGGCATGCTGCAAATAGTTGGAGCAATTAAGACATGGAACACCTAACGAAGCCTCCCAACTTACAAAATTCTAAGCAGTGAAGTTATTTAGAACAACCAAAGGTGGAGGTCTCTCCTTGTCCACTATTTTCTTAATTATGAGTTGATAAAATGGGCATATCTTGGTGAGGATTAAGGTGAAGACTCGTAGATTTGAGAATAGTTAAGAAACTAAAACAAAACAAAACAGAAAATTTAATCAATGCTTAAAAGAAATGTGCTGTATAGAATAATTCAAAATTGGCAAAACAGTTTGGCAATACTGGTGAAAGGAGATTTTTGTAACTAGTTAATAGATCTGCATAACTATGCTGATTAACATTGTAGATTGGTAGTGCAGCATAGATTGGTCATATGTTGTGATGATGTGTTCTATGAAAAATAGTTAAGCAAGTGAACAAACCCTTGTACTAATTCAAGAAGTTGAGGCTGCAACTCTTCATCTCTTAACGTTTCAATCCTTCTTGAAACAGCTTCAACTGAATGTATTGAAACCTTGATCTGGGTATGTAGATCTCTAATGGAAGCCCTTGTTTTGTCGACCGCGAATGGGTCTTCACCTTTCACATCTTGGTTTTTGAGTTGCATGCATTTCTTTTCGTACGCAATTCGAACTTTTTCTCCAGCCTGTTTAAGTAGCATACAGCCATTAGTTTGTCATCATTACTGAAAATAACAATTCTACAAGCTTCTAGATAACTTCATACTCAGATAATTTTTACCATTTCGACTATTTAAGATTCAATAGATTGCTTCTATGATCATTAAAGTCAGAGTTTAGAAGTATACCCTGACTTCTTCATAGAGTTTCTTCTCCCAGGCATATAACCTGTCCAATGTTGATTGGTGACTACCAGAAAACATGCTGGATTCATCTGACAAGTCACTACTGCTTTCATAACCTTCATCTCTAGAACTTGAAGATTTAATTAAGAATCTTGATGAAGACGAGCGAGATGAGGCTGAGCGGAACATAGCTACTGGGTTCAACATTTTCATGGCTGCAAATATTAAAATATTTAAGGTCAATACTCTTAACTTCAAACTTTTATTAATGAAAACCAAAACTGAAGATAGAACATAATGATAAAAGTCATTACTTTCTTCATACATTTTCGAATTTAGTGGCTGCACTCTATACATAAGCACTTCTAAAGAAGAAATATTTGCCCTAATCCAGAATCTGTCTCCCCAACAAATAAACATGTGATCTTGTATCTTGATAATATATAGAAAGCTAATCCATAAAATATGACGAGCATTATAACAAAGCATGGGGAGAGTAAAAAAAAATATGACCTGAGGTTTCATTTGAAGCCAATGAATACTGAGCTCTGCTGGCCTCTAACAAAGTTGAGATTTCATTGGCTGAATTGCAAACTATAGTGAACTGAGTTTCAAGATCTTTGATGACTTCTGCCATGCTTGTCGGCCTTCGATTGACATAAACAGTAAACCCAGGTGTCTCTTCCTTAGATTTTTCATCACTGATTGCTGTTTCTTGATTTCTCACTTCAACTTGTCTGGCATTTTGGCTTTGTGAAACCCCTATACTTGCACTAACATGGGATTGAAATCCTTTCATTTCATGCTCAGTTTCAGCTTCACAATCTGATTCCTCCTCCTCCTCCTCCTCCTCCTCCTCCCCCTTCTCATCCTCA
>JAYMTJ010000342.1:0-11740 GCA_036897525.1 Pelargonium x hortorum | reverse complement strand
AGCAACCTTTGAGGCTATTGGCTGCTACCCCCATAAATCAAGCCTTGGCTTTAGCTAAGAAAATGGAGAGGAATGAGCATCTCATCTTTAAGAAACCCACTTACAAGCCATTTACACACTCCAACCAGTACACCACCAGTCAAAGCAAACCTAACCACAACCTACCATTGCTACCCTTTTCCAAAAACAAACACACAAAATCCACAACACCAGAGAACTACCTTCAACAAGTACCCAAATACTTATGCAAAACCTCAATCTATTGGTAACCATTTTACTCTCATAAACAACAACACCCCTAAACCTAATTCCATGTTCTCCAAGGAGCAACAAGATGAAATCAGAGCTTAAGTAATTTGTATTCATTGTGGTAACAAGTATGTATATGGTCATAATTGTAGAAGGGGTCAATTCTTTGAATTACAAGCTCAAATGTTCCAGTTGTTATGTGATGGTGAAACTGAGAAGGGAGAAGTAATAGTGGCTGGGGAAGAAAATGAAGTGGCTGAGAACTATGAAGATGAGGTGCAGTTTGATACAGGTGCTAGACAACCTGTCATATCCCTCCATGCTCTTTTTGAAGCCACAATTTTTCAAACTATGAAGCTTAAAGGCAGAATTGCTGGAAGAGAAGTGATTATGCTGGTGGATTCACACAGCACTCACAACTTTATTAGCACTTCAATAGCTAAAAAGGTGTGTTGTGTCACTCATAATAACCCCAAGATTAGAGTATCTGTAGCTAATAGAGAGAAATTTTGGACCCAAGGGGAATGTAATGCAGTAACTTGGAAGGTACAAAACATCTCATTGTAGGCTGATTTTTTACTACTTCTTCTCCAAGGCTGTGATATGGTTCTTGGCATCCAATGACTGGTTACATTAGGCCCTTTACATTGGGATTTTTTAGCATTGACTATGAGTTTTTGCTGGCAACGCATTGAGTTAACTCTGAGAGGTTTAGCTTCTGGTCCTGTGCACATGGGAGAGCAGAAGAACAAACCTCTACTCAAGAGTTTGAATTCCATTCAAGGAACCATTAGTTGCTCAGTGGGGAAGATAATCTAGAAGAAAAAACAAGGGATGCAACAAACAACTTACCAGAGGAAGTGGAGCAATTGATTGAAGAGTTGATGGAGCTTTTTGCTGAGCCAGTGGGGTTACCACCCAAAAGAAGGCATGATCACAAAATTTCCTTGATTAATGAAGAGAAGGCAATCAAGGTCAGACCTTACAGATACCCTCCTATACAGAAAAATGAAATTGAAAAACTGGTACAATAGATGTTAGAGGCTGGAATAATTAGAAAAATCAAAAGTTCCTTTGCATTTCCTATTATTTTGGTGAAGAAAAAGGATGGTTCTTGGAGGCTATGTGTGGATTACAGACAACTCAAAAAAAACCACCATCAAGGATTCCTTCCCAATTCCTTTAATAGAAGAGCTGTTGGATGAATTGCAGGGTGCTTCTTATTTCTCTAAACTGGATCTGAGAGCAAGATACCACGAGATAAGAATGCATAAAGGAGACATCCACAAGACTGCATTTAGAACCCATTCTGGCCATTATGAGTTCCTGGTAATGCCATTTGGGCTTACCAATGCATCTTCTACCTTTCAAAGATTGATGAATGAGGTCTTTAAGCCTCACCTTAGAAGGTTCATACTTAAGTTTTTTGATGACATTCTCATTTATTCACCTTCCTTACTAGAACATGTGAATCATTTGATAATAGCATTTGAAATAATGGTGAAGCATCAATTAGTTTTGAAGAAGTCAAAATGTGATTTTTGTGAATTGGAGGTGGAGTACTTAGGGCATATCATATCCAGCAAGGGGGTTAGCATGGATGCCAAAAAAATTAAAGGGGTTTTATCTTGGCCAGTTTCTAAAAGTGTGAAGGAATTGAGGGGCTTCTTAGGACTAACAGGTTATTATAGAAGATTTGTTAAACAATATGGGAGTATTGCCAAGCCATTAACTTATCTCCTTAAGAAGAATCAATTTGGATGGAATGATGAGGCTCAAGAGTCATTTGATCAATTGAAGGTTGCTATGACTACTGCACTAGTGCTAGCCTTGCCAGATTTTGAGGTTGTGTTTGTGATTGAGACATATGCCTCTAATCTGGGAGTTGGTACAGTGTTATCTCAACTAGGGAGACCTACAGCCTATTTCAGCAAGGCTCTAGGTGTGAGGCATCAGGCACTGTCTGTGTATGAGAAGGAAATTCTTGCAATCCTTATGGCTGTTAAGTAGTGGAATTCATATTTGGTGGGAAGGCACTTCCAGATCAAAAAAGACCACCAAAGTTTAAGATTTTTTCTTGAACAAAAGACCACAACACTTACCCAAATGAAGTGGGTAATCAAGATGATGGACTATGATTATGAAGTTTGTTATATGAAAGGATCTACCAATGTAGTTGTTGATGCTTTATCAAGAAAGGAGGAGCGGTCTACATTCATGGCCATAACAACCTTGCAATCTAAGGTGTTGAATAGAATTATGGCTTCTTGGGACAGTGACATCCAGCTTAGGGGAATCATTCTGATTTGAAAGATAGGAAGGCAGCCTTGCATCCAAAATACTAGTGGCAGAATGAAAGACTCTTGAGAAGATGGAAATTAGTAGTGGGGAAAAATGATAAATTGAGAGAGGAATTACTTTATTTTTTCCATAACAGTGCCATGAGGGATCACTCAGGAGTACAAGCTACTTACAAGATAATGCTGACTGTGTTGTATTGGAAGGGCCTTAAGAAGGACATGAAGAAATGGGTGAGACAATGTGTGGCCTGTCAAAGAAACAAGTATGATAACTCAGCATATCCAGGGTTACTTCAACCTCTAACAGTGCCTGAAGGAGTGTGGCTTGACATTTCTTTTGATTTTGTTGAAGGGTTACCTAAATATGAGGGGAAGGATGTTATTTTGGTAATGGTGGATAGGATGATCAAATATGCTCACTTCTTAACTCTATCACATCCATTCATTGTCTTAATAGTTGCTCAACTGTATCTATCAAATGTGTTCAAACTCCATGGTATGCCTAAGAGCATCACATCTGATAGAGATAGAGGGTTCAACAGTGGGTTTTGGGAGGAGCTATGCAAACTGCAAGGTATTAAGCTTCAACAATCCACAACTTACCACCCATAAACTGATGGGAAACCTGAGTTAGTTAACATGTGTCTTGAGGCTTACTTAAGGTGCATGTGCAGTGATCATCCTAAGGAGTGGGTAAAATGGATTCCACTTGCTGAATGGTGGTACAACTCCACTTATCACAGTGCTAGCCAATCTACACCATATGAAATTGTGTATGGGCAACCTCCCTCAGTGCACATTCCTTACATCACTAGAGATTCTCTTATGGCAACTATAGATATGAGTCTTGCTGCCAGAGAACAAGCTATTAAGATGTTGAAATTCCACTTGTTGAAAGCTCAAAACAAAATGAAGATGATGACAGACAAGAGAAGAAGTGAAAGGGAATTTAAGGAGGGAGAATGGGTGTGGTTGAAACTGCAACCATACAGACAAACATCTGTGGTTAGGAGGAGCAACCAGAAACTTGCTCCAAAATACTTTGGACCATACCAGATTGAGAAGAAGAGATTAAGTGTAGCTTATCAGGTCAAGTTGCCCCCTTATTCTAGGATACATTATACCTTTCATGTTCTAATGGGTTTCCTGAAGATGCATCATGGGAGAATTGGGCATATTTGAAGAGGAAGTTCCCATCTTTTGATCCTTGAGGATAAGGATCCTTTAAAGGAAGAAGTATTTGATACACTCCATTTATCTTACATTTTTTGAATTAATAGATTTCTTGTAGAAAGGGTAATGTTAGGCTCATCTTAGATATTTAATGAGTCTGTTAGCAAGACCCATAAAATTGGCCTAGTTTAGTTGTTTATTTTGTCTCTTCCACAACTGGACATTGTCAGCTCAGGAGAATTTCAGAGACCGTTTTTCAATTCTACTATTAGATTGAGGAGGATAGGTTGTAATCATTATGTTGTGATTAATAGAAATATCGTCTCTCTTCATCTAACAATTCTCTCTGTTCTTCTTCTAATTCCTTCCTTGTTTCTCCCTATATTCTTCTCTCTCTTTTCTTCACTCAATTCTGGTTAAGTAATTGAAGTGTATCAGTTATATTCCTCGATCTATAGGAGAATTGATGAATCTTGAGTGGTTCGACCTTTTTTCCAACAAGCTTGTTAGGGAGATTCCAAGAAAGTAGAAAAATTTGATATTTCTTGTTGTCTTGAATTTCGCCCACAACTACCTTCATGGATCCATACCTCAAGGAAAGTAGTTCAATGCATTCATATTTGATTCATACAGAGGAAAATCTAGATTATGCAGATTTCTTTTGTCGAAAACTCGTGGACATGACAAATCAAATCTATCAACAAATCAAATTCCTTGGAAAAACAAGAATGAAAATCTCGAATTCAACTGAAGAAGCTCATTTATGGGATATCTTGTGGAATGGTGTTATGGATACGTATGAGATATCTTGTATACTCAATATGGTCACCGAAGCGATTTCTGATGATTGTTGAAGGAAGAGGAAATTGAAGGGTGAACAGATCTAAGAAGATTGCAAACACTACAGTGAAGGATTCAATAAATAACTAATAAAATTAATTAAGAATCAACAATACATAGAAATAAAAATATGAAGGATAAATTACCTCCAATATCCATATAGAAATTGCTAAGTTTTTCTCTCCTTTTCTTTCCACACAGCAAGCTTCTCAACTTGTATTCCCAGAGAAAGTTTTTACCAGAGAGTGAAAAGTGATAATTGTCTTCTATAAGAAGACAAACTTATAAGCCATTGGTCGGTTTATCTCAACCAAGACAAAGGACCATTATGTCCTTAACAATTGGGCTTTAAAACCAATTTTATGCATTTGGGCTTATGGGCTTATAAGTTTAACATAGTAATGGGCTATAGACCCATTATATAAACAATATTATCACTCTCGAGTCAGACTCGTGATAGGAAACTTGCTGACATCTCAACGGGCTACAAGTTGGGTCCCGAGTGAATAAATTTTACCTATCACAATTTATTCACATGTATAATTAAAGACCAATGTCACAACCTAATTTGACTTAATACAAAACACATATCAATAAATTATATGTATTAATAAATGATCAATGTCAATCCACACAATAATTTGATAAATGATCCAACAATCTCCCACTTGGATGACATTGATCATAAATTAGTATAACAGAAATATGAAATGATCCATGTATCAAATCACAACAGATTCAGATATGAAACTACAAGAACACTGAATCCGATAGGGATTCAAGTGTTGTTAAAATAACAAATGTTTCATTATCTGAATTATATATATAGATATAATGGATTTGATTTTTTTTAAAAGTACATATTACAACATTCATACGAAAATAAAACTCAGACTCCCACTAAACCAGGGTTACATCAATAGATTCAACAACACCCATATGAGTTACATGATTTTGAAAAACTCTAACGGGTAAACCCTTGGTCAAAGGATCTGCACGCATGTGTTCACCAGGAATGTGAACCAAACGAGTCTGAGACTCTGCTATCTTCTCCTTCACAAACAAGAGCTTAACATCAAAGTGTTTAGAGCGACCAGAGCTCTTGTTATTTTGAGAATAGCAAACAGCAGATGAACTATCGCAATAAATAGTTAGAGGACGTGATATAGAATTCACAAGATGCATGCCAGATATCAACTTCCTCAACCATATAGCCTGACAGGTGGCTTCATAACATGCGATATATTCTGCTTCCATAGTTGAGGTAGCTGTGAGTGTTTGTTTAACGCTCTTCCACGAAACAGCTCCTCCACACATCATAAAAACATATCCACTAGTGGATTTTCGATCATCCACACAAGACGCATAATCTGAATCTGAATATGCAACAAGCTCTAAAATGTCAGATTTTCTATACGTCAACATATAATTCCTCGTACCTTTAAGGTATCTCATAACTTTCTTCGCAGCTCTCCAGTGATCCAAGCCAGGATCGCTCAAGTATCTTCCTAGCACATTAACTGCAAAAGCGATGTCTGGTCGTGTGCAAACTTGAGCATACATAAGGCTGCCTACAGCGGAAGCATAAGGAGTAGATTTCATTTGAGTTCTCTCAGCATCATTATGAGGACATTGAGCTTTTGACAGCCGATCACCCTTTTGAACAGGTGCTAAACATGGATTACAGTGGTCCATGTTAAATTTCTTCAAGACTCTATCAATATATGTTGTCTGAGATAAACCAAGAACACCACGTGCCCTATCTCGGTGGACTTGAATTCCAAGAACAAAGGAAGCCTCACCTAAGTCTTTCATTTCAAAGTGGCTTGACAACAAAGTCTTGGTTTCTATCAATAAAGACATAGAATTGCTGGCCAAGAGGATGTCATCAACGTAAAGTACCAGAATAACAAAATCATTCTCAACAAATTTCTGGTAAATACACTGATCTGAAGCATTTTCTACGAATCCCAAGGATGTAACCACTTCATCGAACTTCAGATACCACTGCCTTGAAGCCTGCTTTAATCCATAAATGGACCTTTTTAATTTACACACCAAGTGTTCCTTTCCCGATTCTACAAAACCATCGGGTTGAGTCATATAAACTTCCTCATATAAGATTCTGTTTAGAAAAGCAGTTCTGACGTCCATCTGATGAAGTTCGAGGTCAAACTGTGCAACAAGAGCCATGACAACTCTAAATGCATCTTTAGTAGATACTGGCGAAAAAGTCTCTGAATAATCAATGCCTTCTCTCTGCTTATATCCTTTAGCTACGAGTCTTGCTTTATACCTCTCAATATCACCAGTGGAAGTCCTCTTGGTCTTAAACACCCATTTACAATCAACAGGCTTAAAACCATTGGGCAACTCAACTAGTTCCCAAACTTGGTTGTGATACATGGATGCTATCTCATCTTTCATAGCTTCCCACCACTCTGAAGAGTGAGAATTTGACACAGCTTGTGAAAAGGTAAGAGGGTCTGTATCATCAACATTATCAGATTCAAATTCTTGCAAATAAACAATATAGTCACTTGAAATCGCAGGTCTGCGGACTCTTTGAGATCTTCTCAATTCAACTGGTTGTTCCACATTCACTGGAGGATTCACAACATCCTCAGGTGGATCAGGTATAATCATCTCACCTTGATCAGTAAGATCTAACATGGTGGGAGATGGCAAAGTTGGTTCCGGCAAAATAGTATGCTCTTCATGAACATCAACAATTCTTGGTACGGAACTCCCACTTTTCAAGTCATCCTCAAAATAAACCGCTCGATCAGATTCAATGACTTTGGTAGTGTGCGTAGGGCAATAAAATCTACTGCCTCTAGATCCTGAGCAATACCCAATAAAGAATCCGCTTATTGTTCTTGCATCAAGCTTTCTAAGTTGAGGATTATAGGGTCTTACTTCTGCTTTACAACCCCATACACGAATGTGCCTTAAACTGGGTCTTCTACCAGTGAATACCTCAAAAGGAGTTTTAGGTACTGCTTTACTGGGAACTTGATTCAATAAGTACACAGCAGTTTTTAAAGCATCACCCCATAAAAATTCTGGCAAAGAAGAATGACTGATCATAGTTCTGACCATATCCATCAGAGTACGATTTCTTCTTTCTGCAACTCCATTTTGTTGAGGGGTTCCTGGCATCGTATACTGGGCCTCAATACCACAGGCTTGCAAGTATTGAGCAAAAGGACCAGGATTCCTGCCAATCTCAGTGTATCTCCCGTAATACTCACCTCCCCTATCAGATCTGACACATTTAATCTTCTTACTAGTCTTTAATTCAACTGCTGTCTTGAATGCTTTAAAAGCATCAAGAGATTCAGATTTCTCATGCAACAATTCAATCCAGCCATACCTGGAATGATCATCAATGAATGTGATATAATATCTGAATCCTCCCATAGCAGCAGGAGTAATTGGGCCACATATGTCTGTATGAACAAGATCTAGAATGTCATTAGACCTGTCAGCCCCTTTGATTCTAGATTTAGCAGGAAGTTTTCCCTTAATACAGTCTACACAGACACCAAAATCTGAGAAATCTAGTTCAGGCAAAACACCCTGTCTAACCATTCTTTCCAACCTTTTCCTAGAAATATGACCCAACCGCATGTGCCATAGTACAGAAGAGTTCTCACTAACGACTCTTGGACGCTTGTGCCCAACAACGTTATTAATAGCAACAGGATTGGAGGATTCACATATATCCAGACAAGCATCAATTTTGTATAAACCATTCAATAATAAAGCAGAACCAACAACAACAGATTCACAATATATATTAATCTTTCCTTTACTTTGCCAAAAAGAGTATCCAGCATCATCCAAAAGAGAACTAGAGATCAAGTTTCTCCTGGCAGTGGGAATGTAAGCTACATTATACAGATTCAAAAAATGTCCTGAACGCAGGCGCAAAACCACATGTCCCATGTGTACTACTATCGCCTTGTTTCCTTCCACTCCCAGGACCGTCTTTTCCCTCTCACTTGGCATCCTCCTTCCTCTGAGCCCCTGCAAAGTGTTTGTCACGTGTACAGTAGCACCAGAATCCAACCACCAAGAATCAGAGGGAATTTCAAAGTTGTTGGATTCAAAACATACTAGAATTAGTGGGTCAGAAGGTTGAAACACAAAAGGATTACCTTCTTTAGCCTGCTTTTTCTTCAACTTCAAGCAGTCAGAAATCCTGTGCCCACTAGTTTTACAATAAAAACACTCTCCCTTGAAAGAAGATTTTGGTTTGGGACCCAAACGCAACTTGTTCTCATTTTTCTTCTTGACCCACTGGGCAATTGGCTTATGAAACTTGGGTGTGATCATAGGCCTCTTGCCCTTGCGATCATACACATCAGACCTAGAACCAGAAGGTTGAGCGAAATTTGCTTCAGACGTAAATGAGCCTCTTTTCTTCATAGACTCTTCCTCTTGTGTCACTATAGAAATCATTTCATCGACCGACCAAACACTCTGTTGAGAATTGTACGAGGTCCTCATCACAGCAAATTGGGCAGGGAGCGAGTCGAGACATTTCCACACCAAAAAACTCTCATCAAGAGAGACGCCCAAACTTTTAAGTTTGTTGCAGTAGTTCACCAACTTCAGCAAATGTTCCCTAACCCCAGAAGCTCCATCATAGCGGCCAGAGTCTAGAAGCGAAAGATAGTAGCCTATCTGGCTCTTCTCGAATTTCTTAAACTTTTCTCCCACTGCTGCAAGAAAATCTGCTGCAATATCTTTCACAGGAATGCTTTGCCTGATACCTTTCTCTATGGTATACTTCATAACAGCCAAGCAAATTCTGTTAGAGTCATACCACAACTTGTGGTATGCCTTCTCAACAGCCGTGGACTGATCAGTCAAATCCAACGGCTTTGGCTCCCTCAAAGCTAGATCTTTCTCATTTATTATCAGATACATGTCAAGAGACTCTTTCCAATCGTCATAATTGGTCCCATTAAGAGTCTTAATGGTCGACAATTGTTGTGGTAAAGAAGCTGAGCAAGAAAAGTGTGGAAACATCAATTATGCATATATTACATAATTGAAAACTAAAGTTTCCATTGCAAATCTCAGTTCTTACAAATTAAATACGATGTTTATTATAATCCCGCCTAAGGGTCCCGGATTACAACAAACTGAACTAACAAGACATGTATAACACAATCTAGCCATGAATTTGAATATTCATATTGCTTATACTGGAACCAATACGTTCCATTACAAAATGTATCTAGTACTTCCATACCGATAGGGTAAAACAAGTACTAAAACATTAAAATTCTATTATATCAGAACACAAAATGATTTAAACATAAAATTGTATTAATAGTGTCACACCGATAGGGTATGTCAAAATTAACACAATTTAATCACACAATATTATCCAATTATCATAAAGCATATATAGTAACTAAATATGCAACATTATTATCCAAATAATGATATGAAAAAATTCTAACAAATCACTTGATATAAAACAATGTGAGAGTCAAATTAACATGTATGTATATATGATCTGATACACAAATATCAAGTTAATCATAGTATCACTTGATCTGAACAGTAGACTTAAGGCTTAAAATAAACTTTTGATCCGTTTCATTAAAACCACAGCAACAACTAATCTCCAAACATATATATAAACAAATAAACTCCAAAAACATATTCCAAAGCTCAAGAACACTATAAGATATTAGATCCCTAATTAATTTCATCAAAAAATCTAAAATTGAAATTGAAACTAGATTTCATGAAAGCAAACAAAACATTCAAAAACAGAAACAATAAATTGTTGGAATGAAACTCTCATGAAAATTCTAGCCCTAGCTCTGATACCAATTGAAGGGATATAATCAATTAAATCAAATTAATAATGAATCAACAATTGATAGAAGTAATAATAAGGATAACTTACCTCCACAATCCATATAGCAATTTTAAGCTTTGTCTCCTTTTGATTTCAACAACAAGTTTTCAACTTGTATTCTCAGAGAGCCTTTTTTTTTCCCAAGAGAGTGAGATAATAGTAGTGATCAATGAGTCCTTGCAAGAATCAAACTTATAAACCATTTGACATATTTCTGATGTTTAGTGTGATTTTGTCAAAGACCGTCAGATTCTTGATAGCATTCTCATTGCAGGTGAATTGATCCATTTTGCTCAAACTCGCAAACTTCCGGCTGCCATTCTCAAGTTAGATTTTCAGCAAGCTTTCGATTGCTTGGAATGGGATTTCATCGATTTTTGCTTAATTTCCATGGGGTTTGGGGAGGCTTTTCTGTTTTGGATTACGAGTTGTTTAGGGACCTCATTTACGGTTTTGGTCGATCAATGGCTCGCCTTCTTGTGACTTCATGAGCTCCAGAGGGGTAAAGCAGGGTTGTCCATTGTCGCCCTACCTTTTTATTATTGCAACTAAGGCATTGCATTTGCTACTTGAACAATCTATGTCCTCCCAACTCATATCAGGTATTCAGGTGTCCTTAGAGCTTTCTGTTTCTCACTTGCAGTTTGCTGACGATACTATATTATTAACTGATGCCTCTTGGCTGATAGAGTCAATTTTGAACGTCCTTTTATGTTACAATACTTTGAAGCTGCCTCGAGACTGCATATTAATTTTGGGAAGTCGCGCTTGATCGGGGTCGGTATTAGTCCCAACATTTTGGATTTGATGGCTACTTTAATTGGTTGCCCCACCGCCTCTCTTCCGATCATAAACTTGGGTTTTAAATTGGGTTGCAACCCTAGGCGTGTGTCTGCGTGGAACAAAATTTTGGACATATTTAATGCTTGTCTGGCTACTTGGCAAGCTCGTTACCTTTCTTTTGGGGGTCGTATCACTTTAATACGTTCGACTCTAACTTCTATGCCTTTATATTATATGTCACTGTTTCGGGCTCCAAAGGGTGTTATCTTGAGACTTGAGGCCATCGAAAGAAGATTCTTACGGTCAAGTAACTCTCAAACCCGTGGGTTGTGCAAAGTGAGCTAGTCCACGGTCTCTTTTAAGCGAGTTCATGGGGGTTTGAGTATTAGACAGTTACACCTATCAAATGTCAGTCTTCTTGCAAAGTGGTGGTGGAGATTTGCTTATGAGTCTGACTCTCTATGGAAGCGGGTTGTTTGTGCTAAATATGGATGGGATTGCCATGAAT
>JAYMTJ010000341.1:0-11748 GCA_036897525.1 Pelargonium x hortorum | reverse complement strand
GACTCATCCCATCGGTAATGACGTTAGTTTCGATTATTTGCATTTTGTACCAACACAACCACCTTCAAAGCCACATTCATTTTCCTTACAACCTCAACATGCCTCCAACTACCACGCACACACACCAATCAAAGAAACTTACCACGAATTTAAGCCATCGTTCTACAAATCCTAACAACACATTAACTTGATATCAAGCAAGGACTCGATATCTTAACGAGAGATATGTCAATTAGTTTTTTTTATCGACATTTCAATTAGTTATTTGCTAACCCACAAGACCGCTGCAACTATGAAAATCAAGCGCAACCATGTGAAAAATTCTAACTGATTATCAAAACGATAGAGGAAGAAGAAAACTCTAATTATGTTTAACACAGTATATATATTTTTTGTTTTAAAAAAAATTACATCAATTTTTTTACTTGGAGAAGTGAATCTTCATTTTTTTTTCATCTCACAATTAATATTAAATTTTATCTGAAAAATAATTAATTTTAATTTGAAGTTTTAAAATCATACTAGTACTAGAAAAGGAAAATATTCTCAAAACAAAATTGATTAAATGGGGAATTAGTAATTAATTTGGACAGGTGTCCGAGTGAACTCGGACGAGTGACGGATAGGATACGCGACGCGACGACGCGATTGACAGATTATAACCATTGTTGAAACCTGGCGATGCTCCTCTGTTCAACACCAGAATCTTCGCGTTTGATTTTCCTTTTCGCTATACCAAAACCACTTTCTCTCTCCCCAAACACCCTCTTTCCTCTTCTTCGCATACACACTACCATCTCTTTCTCTATCTATTTATACAGATCTCACTGTCTCTCTTTTCTTCCATTTTTCTATCATTTTCTTTTGGGTAATCAAACTTTAAGATCAGAAGAAGAAAAGGATCTCAATTTTTCCTTTTTGATTGTTTTGAGCCAAATGGGTTCGCTTCCACCTGAACTGAGCTTGGATTTTAGACCCACTTTTGTTCCCAAAACGATCAGTGCCTTTCTCAAGGAGCTTTCGATGATCGGAAATTGCTCTGAGAAAGTCACGAAGCTTGACGATTTTGTCAGGAGATTGGAAGAGGAGACGAGGAAGATCGACGCCTTCAAGCGCGAGCTTCCTCTCTGCATGCTTCTCTTAAACGATGGTTCGTCTTCGTTTTTATCTTCAAATCATAAATTTGTTTGATGCTATAATGGGTTCTCTTCTGTTTCTATTTATGAGTAATATAATTCAATTGTGGATGTGATTTTTGGTTTTGATGGTTTTGCTTAATGGGCGTATAATGAATACAATTTGTGAAGCTGGGTTTTTGTTAAATAAGGATTTTGATCAATGGATGTGTCTCAGTTTTGGAGATGGGTTTTTGGTTGGCTCAGTTATGTTTTGACTAACATGTTATGTTTTTTGATGGTATGTTGCAGCAATTTTAGCTTTGAAGGAAGAGACATTGCACTTCATGTCATCAAAAGCAGAACCTGAACCTAAACCAGTGTTAGAGGAATTCATTCCAATGAAGAAGGAGAGTGACAATGAAGGAAGTAAGAAAGAACGAGACCGTAGAGATAAGAAGCGATGGATGAGCACTTTTCAGCTCTACGATTACGACACCCCCAAACACAATGAAATTAAGGTATAATTGCTTAGAAGAAATATACCTTTATGATGAGCTAAGGTTGAATTGAAGCAAATTTAATTAAAAAGACTATTGTGGTGATTAATTGAAATGCTTTTGTGTTTGTGTGATAGAGGACTGAGGAAGATAGTAACACAGCAAAAGAAGTGGATACATTTCAGATTCCGACCTATAAGAAGGGAGCTGGAGGAGGAAGGGCTTTTATGCCTTACTCTGATTTCCCAGTTGCAGTGGTGAGGAAGGAAGAAATAGAGGAATTGCCGGTTCCTAGCCTTTCACTTCTCACGCCCGGAATTAAAAATCCGAGGGAAGAATCAGGTTCTAGTGGATCCAAGACTAGTTTTAGCCGAGCAGTTTCCTCCTCTGCTGTTAATGTATCCAGCATACGATCGGGGCCACAGCAGTCGCAGACTGCGAGGAAGCAAAGGAGGTGCTGGTCGCCAGAGTTGCACCGGCGGTTCGTGAATGCCTTGCAACAGCTTGGTGGTTCACAATGTAAGAAGATTGAACTGAACTTTACATTTGAAGTTTATATTGGTTTTTATATTGTGAGTGACAGATCTAGCTAAGTGCATTTGAAATGAATTCATTCTGATTTTTATTTCCATAGATAACATTCCTAGAGAGGAAAATTGTTTGTACTTGATACCAAAACCATATTATTTTTCCAAGTTAGACATTACAGATAAGAATTTGGAGATTTGGATCCTTTTCCTTTTTTATCCTTGGCAATGGAATTTTTTTAACTAGGAGATTGATTAGAAACACAGTGATAGCTGATAAGAAACTCGATCTTATGTGACATAAATGATCTGCTGGAACCTTAGAACTAATCCCACGTTCAGAGCTTATAAATGATAGGTCTTTTCTTATAAACGTATGTTTTACTTTTTATTACCTAAATTGAGCTTCTTCTCTATCCTTTGCAGCAGCAACACCGAAGCAGATTAGAGAACTCATGCAAGTTGATGGCCTCACAAACGATGAAGTGAAGAGTCATTTGCAGGTGGGTTTCAATTTCCATTTTCCTCGTCTTCGTTATGGGAGTGGAGGAAACTGGAATGCTATGTTTTAGGAATGAACTTATTTTATGCATCTATGCTTCTACGTTATGTTATTTGGGCTTTTTGGATGATTTGTGTTTCTATAATATTTGAATGTTGAAAAGAATACTAATCGAACCCACTGTTCAATTGCAGAAATACAGACTGCACACTCGTCGAGCTCCCGGTGCTACAGCCACTACCCCTGCAAATCAATCAGTCGTTGTTTTGGGGGGTTTGTGGATGCCCCAAGATCATTGCAGTGAATCTTCAAAGACAAACAGTTCTCAATCTGGTTCACCCCAAGGTCCCTTCCAATTAGGCGCACCTGGCTCCACAACGGGAGGTGACAGCATGGACGATGAAGAAGATGAAGCGAAATCCGAGAGCTATAGCTGGAAAAGTCACGGTCACACACCTATAAAAAGTGATGTATAGAGTGTATCCACCATGAATTTTGCAGATAAAAAGTATACATGGGAGGAGTTTATGAGTATGAAAATAATACGTTATACATAAACCAGATGGATCCTGAGAGGCAACATAGAGGGTTTGGGAATTCACTTGATTTTGAGTTTTGTTCTCTCCGGATTGGTACAAGATTTTGAATTAAACACCGATGGCATGGAAGGCACGAGGTTGTTTTTACATGGTTATGAAGGTTATACTTTCCCCTTAATTACCGATCTCTTTGTTACGCGAATTTGTGTTATTCATTTGCCCCTAGAATTTGAGCGCTAAGACAGAATCATCATATGAACTGCAAGAAATGCATCTATTTACTCAGTCTATTGAAGCATTGAGGAAAAAGCTTCAACCCATAATTTATATATCATCTCTCTTTTTGTTCTTGAAGCACTTTTGCTCTTATTTTATTGTCTTCTCTGTTGCAAATTCTTCAAGTTTTGTTTACTTACCTTGCCCATATCAGAATATTAATATCTTGAAAATGGCCTTTTATTTAGATTTGGGGAGAACCAAACATTAGCTTTTCATGAGAGAAAAAGGTCACCCACTACCACTTTCTTTCACGTTAGCTGTGGTTTGATGCAAATATGGATCAAGTATGGTGTTTTCACATTCATAAAATAATATGATATTATCCCCTTCAAAGATTCTTCTCTATGGCCATTCTATATATGAAATTGAGGAAGAGTCAAATATTTTTTATTTTAAATATGCTAAATATTTTGTTTATTTTATTGTTTTGGACCATTTGGTAGTACAAAATGACAGAACAAGATCTGGACTTATCTTAGAGAATATTTTAGGCCTTCTATTGCTTTTTTTTTAAAAAAAAAAAACAAAACAAAATAAAATAAAAAAACTTTGGTAACCATCTTCAATATGAACTGTTCTGGAATAAGATTATCTTTGTTTAAGGAAAAAAGAGAGGAAAGAATAAAGATAGACAAATTGGGTTGCAGATGCCATTTCAAAATTTTTGATACCTCATCTTTTTGTTTTTCTTCAAAACTTTTCCCAAATTAACATATCCCAATTATGGGTTTGTTTGGAAAGAAAGAATCTTATTCTTGTTACGTGATTACGACGTTACTCCTAATTAATTATATGTATATAATGGATTGAGGGGGTGCAATATTGTCGTTGGTTTGACTGAGTTTCAGCTCATAAAAACTTACAAATTTTTTTCTCTCCTCTTTTATAATTAAGATACAAACAAGATTTGTTCCTAATTTTTACATAATTATAGGTGCAATCCAAAGAGGGTTTTAAATTAAGTCAAATTGTTGGAAGATAGTAGATTTGATAAAGTATATATATTCACCAAACCCAACCAAATCCCACTCAAAGAACACAATGACTTGTTATGTTTATCATGAAAGGTGCATGACAAAACAGTCTCTCTCACAGCCTAAATAATAGAGAGAATCTTGCAGACATGGTATAATTAAAAAGGAGCCCACATATATTGATTGCTCCATTTTTCTTGAATATGGTATGAATTGTTTGGTGAAGGAAGTGAGTGAAAATGATGGAACCATTTTCATACAACAATTTGACCTTAAGATATTTATATTTCACAGTAAGAATAATTTGTTAATCTCACACTGAAGTATTTAATTAAAGAAGATATGGATTAAGCAAGCACTTCATGGAGGGCCTCACATAAAAAAGAAAAGGGAAATTATATTATAATCTTAACTTTAATTTGTTTTAGAAAAAATATTATTTAAAATTGTCAGAAGTGGGATTTGAACCCACGCCCTCGTTAGAGGACCAGAACTTGAGTCTGGCGCCTTAGACCACTCGGCCATCCTGACCTTGTTAATCATAATTTAAGTTATAGTTAGTTGAAATTTTGTTAGTTAATTTCTCAACAAAATTTGTATTAAGTAATTCTAAGTACGGATTGTAAAAACACATTCACCAGTAGAAAAAGGGACATAAAGAGCATTATCTCTTAAAAAATGCACTTAATATAAGGGTAAATGAATGCATGCAAGAATTACATGTGAAGTTTACCAGTACGTTAAGAAACATAACCAAAATAATTACTATGAATAATACAAATAAAATCAGTACTAAAAGATTTACAATTAGAAGAAACCACGCCATAAGAGAGGGACAAACTATAACCTGTTAGCCAACCCGCTGCACCATTCGCCTCACGAAACGCTGAACCGATCCGAATAACTCAACACAAAAACGCTTGACATAGACAAAAGGACCATGGACAAGAGCAACGCTCCAACATAATATCCGAAATTATTTCCGAGTCCACTTGAACCGCATGAATAAGCAAACCACAATCACAATAAATTTGTAAAACATGACGTAAACCACATAATTCAACAAAATTATTTGTACCTTGGCCTAATGCAGCCGGCAACCCATTGAAGGATTGGCAAAAAAAAAAATTGTCAACAGAATAATTAGCTTTAACTTTAGTTTTGTTATATACTATAACATAATTAAAAAATAATTTTGCTTAATTCGAGACTAATCTCACAAACAATCCAAAAAGTGCATCTGCAGTTCTGCTCAATGACTGGGTCTAGATTTTATCCCTAAGTCTTATACACGTGTGACTAAGAATAGAAAAAAAAAAAAATTCAGGGATGAAATACAAAAGTTCAAGACCAATTTGAATAAATAAGATTTAAAAACCAAATTGGATGAAAATGAAAAAAAAAAAAATCAAATGCCAAATTATATCGTCTACCTTTGCGGAACTAAATGAGTTTTGGATCAACCCAAAGTTAAAAGTCAAATTGACCATTTTTGTGTTTAATTTAAAGTAAATGAGCCAAATTTATACTAAGCCCAAAGTAAAAATATAATTCACTATGCCAGTAGGCATCAAACACTGGCGTAGGCCAAAGTATGGACGACGCCTCACCACTGGGCCACCAGCATAATGTGATTTTGCTTGGTAAAACTATTACATATTGAGCTGGCATAGGCCATAGCCAATGATGGCCTATGCCCAGCTCCGTGAATAGCGTAACGGGATACTGAAAGTCATCAAAACCTCGCTATTTGATGTGCGCAACATCCCCCTCACACGTTGTCATACCATCCCGGCTTGAACTATCCATGTTAAGGAGGAAACGACCCGTCAGAGGAGGAAGCCATCTCACCATTTCGGGTGGGTCCAAAACCGAGCCCATGGAAGAGGAATAGACAAACTCAGTTGTAGCTCTTTGAAAATTTGTTCTTTAATTTGAAATACAAAAAAGGTGTACAGGCAAGAAAGTGTGGCCAAACCCAAAATACGGCCCAAGCTATACACAATTTTCATAAGATGACATTTACTTGATATTGATAATTAAATTAACAACACATTCACTAAACTCTGAAATAAATCAATCCACCATATAGTCATATATTTTTTTTTAACGTATGATAAAGTTATGTTCATATTATTTTTTTGTTCGTTATCATTCATAATTTTCTAAACATTAGTGATCAATACGACCACATGCCTTTACAGGTATTGAACGCCTAAAACCAAGCCGACTACTCTAAACTCCCAACAAAGTAGACATGACCCAACTTGACACATCAAAACCACGGGTGTTTACCGACCCACTTCACCTCTAAGTGTAGACCATGACGGGCTCTAACTCCCCTCGGCATGCACGACTGCATTGGGACGAGGCTGCCGCACCTATCCCGCTTTTATGATCTCAATTCGGGTCTTTATCCAACCCACCCCCATATCGGCTCCCGGCGTGTCCTACTTGTCCTCCTCTGCAACCACCTGCTCCCGAGCCTCTCTCGACTTAGGTTTCTGCTCCACCACCCTATCATGTTCTCCAATTCCGGCCATACCCTTTGCTACCACACTGTCTCGCCGGCTTTATCGAACCCACTCACGCTACAGACAAGCTAGTGTTGGTCACACCTTTCGCCTATACCTGATCGACCTAACCAACAATGGTTTGTCGACCCAAAGTAGTTAGGCGCTGGCTGAGGCACCTTTGAACACCGTTGCTAGTTGGCTAGCGTTGGTCTCGTCTTCCGCCTGTGTCCGATCTGCCCCTGGTGTTCTTGCCGACGATGATTGGTCAACCCAAAGTAGATGGCGGCTCTAGTAAGTCTGAAACCCTAACAAAAGCTTAAACCCTTACACCTTGTATTGTGCGCCTTTTCTTATGGAATGTATCTATAAAAATGCAATTCTTAACTCAACTGTTATAAATAACTTACTAAAAGGAAAAGATGATTTGGAATAAAAACACAAACCAAACAAGACTCGTTTTGAGACAAAAGAAGTACAACTTTTGAAACAAATACTCTTTCTGTGCCAAAATAAGTGTCCTGTTTCTCCTTAATTTTTCTCAAAATAAAAAGAAAGACACTTATTTTGGAATAAAGGGAATATCATTTTATTCGCAATGACCAAATTAACCCTATTGTCAAAACAACAACAAAAAAACAGTCAAAGGCAGAAACAAGCAACGGTCATGTGTCAAGATTTCAGTTGATGAAGTAGCCCTTCTCTCATATTTGGGCGCGAAACGTGGATTCAGAATAACGAATCAGTTACTAAACTTCAGGAGAGCGAGAGAGAAAATAGATCACAAAAAAGAAAATAGATCCCAAATTTTTTTCCATCATCACAATCAATCACAGATTGTGAAACATAGAGAAAGAGAGAGATTGGGTTCTAGCAAAATTGTAACCCACAACGTACAGCCAAAATGGCACAGGCACAACCTGGGGAAAAGATTCAAGAAACCCTAGAAATGGAGATGAAGCCAATTGCTACATCAACAACAACAATAGCACAAAGTAGCAGTAGTAGCAGCAGTAGTGGCAACGCCTCCTTCAAATTCAATGCCCAAGCACCCGAATTTGTCCCGAGATCACATGCCCAGGTCCCGATTTCGGGTTATTTTTACCCTTGTTTTCAGTTTCTTGGTGGCTCTGCTGCCTCTGATTGGTTTTATGTTGGGGATCAAGACTCTGCCTATTTTATCTCCAATTCTAATGTTGCGGTCCCCGACTGTTCGAAGAATGTCCTCACAGATGAGCTTCGCCAAAAGATCGTCAAGCAGGTATCGATTTGTTTCCATTTCAGTGATTAGTTTCGATCAACATTCGTTTCGTGATTATATTATATATGGATAATGTATGCGTCTTGTTGTCCAATTTGTTCTGTTATATGCTGTTTTGATGTGTTTGTATATTTGGTTTTGCTTTGTGTTGAAACTATGATTCATTTGGTCAAATTGTTGTGGATTTGAAATTAACGGGTTTGGTTAAAATTATTTGATTAGTATGTTACAAGTTTGTTGAATGCATAGCTGGATCAGAAACTTGTTTGAAGTGGTCGTTAAGAAGAGTTTATGCATAGTTTCGATCAACATTGGTTTCATGATTATATTTGGATAATGTCTGTGTCTTGTTGTCCAATTTGGTATGTTGTATGTCATGTTATTGATTTTGTAATGAAAATATGATTCATTAGGTCAAATTGTTATGGATTTGGTGATTTGGGATTTACTGGTTTGGATAAAACTAGTTGATTATTATGTTACAGTTTTGTTGGATGCATAGTTGGATCAGAAACTTGTTTGAAGTGGTGGTTAAGAAGAGGTTGTGGAAGATTTTGATTCAAACTTCTCATATTGTGTTGCAACCTTAACCTATGCATTGTCTAACTGTTAACTTAAAATCATTGTGTTGGCGACCTAAATCCATATCTCTATGGTTTCATAATATTCAAGCACAATAGCAGCCTTGGGCGGTTTGAGAAAATCATCACCTGGTTCGCGATCTATAGGCGAGATTTGTTGATTTTTATCTCCTTCTATGTTTCTTAGACGTCTCATTTTTTCGTACCGACCTTCCAGAGGCTCTTTTTACATATGCAATCATCATTGAGATTTTATCTTCTATCTTAATTGCTTGGTTTTGCGTTGATATAATGCATTGTTGTTTGTGTATATAATAGGTGGAATATCAGTTCAGTGACCTGAGTTTGCTCGCAAATGAGTCTTTGGTGAAACAAATAAACAAAGATCCTGAAGGTTTTGGTAAGTGTGATTGATGAGCATAAAAAGACCCTTAGAGCTTAGGTGACAATTATGGTCGTGATTTTGAACTGAAATTACATTATATTCGAATGTTGTATCTGTAACAGTTCCAATAACAGTCATAGCTGCCACAAAAAAGATCAAGTCTCTTGTCACTAGCAACCAGATGATCACTCAAGCACTCAAGTCCTCTTCAAAGCTAGTAAGTTCTTACTTGAAACTACATTGTTTTCTCCATGTAAATTATAAGCGAACATGAAGTATTGAAATATATAGCGATCGGTCATCTCCATTTTGCTTATACATTCATTTATTGTCCTTACTATAATGTTGTGAAGGCCATAAGCAGCGATGGCAAGAAGGTCAGACGTAGGTATCCTTTCACAGAGAAAGACAAAGAGGACTTGCAGGTTGGACACGAGAGGTTTTCTTTGTGACAGTTAAAGTGTTTCTTTGAATCTTTTTCTCATGACTGTCTCTTTTGCTTTGCAGTCTCGAACTGTTGTGGCGGAGAATTTGCCTGAAGATCATTCTCATCAAAACCTCGAGAAAATATTTGCTGTAGTTGGGAGGTCGGATCTTTTATCTAAGATACTAGTTGTTATTCTTCTATGTTAAGTTTCAACGATTATGTTAGTGACTTCATGTTAATCCTTGCTCCCATGTATAAACAGTGTGAAATCTATCCGGATATGCCATCCCCAGGAACCCAATTCTTCTCGATCTCCTAAAAGCGATTATGTAATCAGTAACAAGGTACAACGAATTAGTAAGATCAATTTGCTATCATTTTTTTCCTATTTTTTTTTTTTTTTTTGTTCTCTTCATTTTTTTAGTTAACACTAACATATTTATCTCTAACTGTAAATTTCTCCAATTTCTTTGTTGTAAAGCTCCATGCCCTTGTGGAGTATGAGACCACAGATATTGCTGAGAAAGCGGTACGCAATAATGTGAATACATGTAATCTGTTTCTCAACTTTCTGCATCTTGCATTCACACTGAGATGGTTTACTATAGGTTGAGAAATTAAACGATGAAAGGAACTGGAGAAAAGGGCTTCGTGTAAGGTTGCTGCTTAGACGCTCGGTATGTCTATCAGGATTCGGAAGCTAAGCTATATATATATATAGACTTTTGCTTAACAGATCTGTTAATAGCTTTCATTGTAAAATTTGCAGCCAAAATCTGTCCTGAAGACCAGAAGAGACTTTGATGGCCTTTTAGATGATGATGAATACCCTGACTCCCCTGAAGAATCCTCTCAGCCAAACAGCGCTCCACCAGTCATGGAAAATAATGTAACGTCTTCATGCTTTTATATATCACCTAATCTCATCATTAAATCATAAAACTCGATGGGATTACATATACGTAGAGTGAGAATTGAGAGTGAGATTTTGAAAAATAAATTATCGATCAACTAGGCCTTAAGTTTTGACATTTGACGTGAACTTAGGCTGAAGAAAACTCAATGGGATTAAAGAAGGGATCATGGGGGAGAGGCCGCGGGAAGAGCAGAGGGCGTATTCAGAACCATGGGGGGCGAGGATTGCTTGCTCCATCTCCGCAATCAAGCTGTGGAGTCCAAAGTGAAACATCTCCAAAACAAAACACTAAGGGTCCAAGAATGCCAGATGGAACTAGGGGTTTCACAATGGGACGAGGCAAGCCCTTGAGCGCCAATCTGTCCCTATCCGTTTCGCCTCAAGAATGATGGAGGACGATCCCTATGGCGATACACTTTTTTGGTGGCTCCTTACATGCTCTGCATGATCTGGTAGTGTTTTGAGTTATTTTGTAGCTATTGATATGATAATGTGGACTGGTTTTTATATATAGTAATGTAGTAGTTACCGATGAATTTTATTAATAATTCGAGGTGTAAAGTATGTTATGGTACTGTAAGGTGAGAGAGGTTGGGATTGCAAATTGTAGTTTGATTGTTGATTACATGAGTGTTACTGTACTAGCATGCCATTTTCTGCAATGGTGTGGTGTTTTTGGGTTGGGTTCAGAAACTTGAGCTGTCCTTGTTTTTTTTTTGTATAATCTGTCTGAATAATGAAATTTTTGGTTTCTTGCAACTTTTGTTGTCACAATCATTTGGTTTCTTGTTTTTATGGATCTCAAGATACAATTTTTGTGAATTTTTTTTGACTAAATTTACTATTTCGATCGATTTTAAATTCCATTTGACTAATTTTATTATTAAAATTTATACCCGCTCTTGTAAACTGGATGTATGTGAGGAAATATCTTTCCCTGGTTAGCGAACCCATATCTCAAAAATCCAATTCTCAAAGTAGGTACCAAAAACAATAGCAATTGTTGGATGGAAGACTTGCGTTTAGTTATTTGTATCGTGGTTTGTAAAGTTGTGTTTGTTTGTTTCTGTTGTTTGTTTTTAGTTTGATGTTGTTTTTTGTGTTGATATATGTTAATGAAATTACGTTTTCTTTTACTAAAAAAAAAAGGGATAAACGCTTTTTTGGTACCCAAACTTATGGACTCAACCTATTTTAGTACCTACACTTTTATTGTACCCAATTTAGTA
>JAYMTJ010000340.1:0-11755 GCA_036897525.1 Pelargonium x hortorum | reverse complement strand
CTTTCATGACTCAATAATTGGGGATTGCGAATGTAGGGGTCGCCTTCCTATGAGGTGTGTTAGGGTAGGGTTAGGTTGAATGCCTTTTCACGCGAAGCTTGAGTACTTGAGTTAAATAGATCCGTTCATCGAGTAATGTGAGTAGGAAAACACGGGAAGAATAGTGCGCCTAGGTAGGCTATGACTGCCTTGTTGGGGGTAAGCGTAGTTGCCTAAGTCTAGATTCTTGCCCCATTAAAAGATTGTGTGTAGCACCGAAAACGAAATGCTAGACGTTAGCAGATTTCAGATTATAAATCGTTTTAGTACGTTTATAAAACTTGACTAAGTTGTTTTCATTGAAATTATTCCTCAAATAAAATTATTTTATTTCTTAGCCTTGGAATTTTCTCTCTCTAAAAGTACAATTACTTTTATCTAATACTGTATAAATAAATGAGCTTAGTTCATCTGTGAGGACAAATCAAATTCTTAGTTGTAACGCAGCCAAATTGAATCCATCATAGAACCTCGATGATGACAAGGTAAAGCTTCTCTCTATATTGCTCATCTTCCAATCCTTTCTCGACCCATCTTCTCTCTATCCGCTCTCTCTTTCTTTTCTCTCCCAATTTCCCCCACATTTAGCTTTTTGTTTGTTTCCCGAGAAAGTGAGGGCCAAAGGAAAAGTAAAAGCATCTCATCAGTCTCTCACACACACTATCTCTTACGACCCATCTCCGTATGTTCTCTTACTTTTCTTCTCCGTTCTGTTTGTTTGCTGAGACAATTGATGATTTCAGGGTCATAAGTTCGATAAGTAGCATCAATTACTGTGGTTATTCTTGTGTTATGACTGATGAATTTATTTATTTTGAAATTTTGCCTTTTTATCCCTTTTTCAGTTTTTCACTATTGTAGAGTTACTGTTCCTTACAGACAAAACAGAGCATCTCTGCATTTTCTATACTAAAGTTTGTAACTTTATCCATTTAATTGGGATTTTAATCTAGGGTTCATGAGGACTAGTTCTTTTGGGGAGATAAATAATGGTGGGTTTTGGTTTATTTCTCAGAGTTGTTGGTTTATACTGAGAAACAATGGGGAGTGCACCATCAATGTTAACTCAATATGATATTGAGGAAGTTCAAGAACACTGCAATAAATTATGTGGGTTCTCTTGGCCTAACTTTCTTACTCTCATGTCAGTTTTGTTTTGTTACTTATTGCTTAAATCTAAACTCCCACGTGTTTTTGGTGTGGAATTCAGTTACCCAACAGGAGATAGTTTCATTGTATCAAAGATTTTGCCAGCTTGACCGGAATGCTAAGGGTTTCATTTCGGCTGATGAGTTTTTATCAGTGCCGGAGTTTGCTATGAACCCACTCTCTCAGGTAGTCTTTTGAGATAAGGATTTAATTGCCGAGTTATTTTGCAGCTTGAGACTGAGTAGTATATTTGGTGATCCATGATTTGTGTATGATAATAGTTCAGCTTGACTTTGTGGGTTCATGCAGAGGTTGCTTAAAATGGTCGATGGACTAAATTTTAAGGACTTCGTGGCCTTTTTGTCTGCATTCAGTGCTAAAGCGAGCAAGCAGCAGAAAATTGAGCGTAAGTGTGAATTTGAATTACCTTTACTAGACAGAATTCTGCAACAAGTTTAACGGCAGTGTTTATGAGTATTTAGAATTTTAAATAATTTAGCTGTTGTGTTTCAGCTTATCAACATTGTTATTGTTTGTAATACAAATTGTAGATAGCTATGCTTTTGGAGGGTTAATGTAGGCACCAGTGACATGTTAAGTGTCGTCAGTTGTGATAACTAATAACTGAATGGTAAACAGTGACTTGCCTGGGTTATTACAAATAAGAAGATAACCATGGTTTGGGGGTTAAATATTTGCCAATGTTGTTTGGGAAATGGCTTGGTTAGATAACCTTTTTCTTCTTTTAAGAAATATATTGGATTTTTATTGTAGCATTATGAATGCAAAACCTCCTTAATCATTTCAGATCATCTTGAGGAAAGCAGGAATGCGAGATACATGTACAATTTAGGATTTATATAGAATTTTGATGTTGCGGCATTCGTGAAGAAAGTGAAAAATGTTGTACCTGAAACTAGTAATGTTCATTGAATTATCATATTACTACAGTATCCTAATTCTTGTTATGTGCATTCCTTCTAAGAGATCAAGCACTGTATAGGTGGACTAAGTACTTAGAGTTTGATTGTATATAGAGCAATTTATGGTCGGATCTGGATAGGCTGACAAGCCATGAATGGAATTATGCAAACATAGAGTATTCAGTGAATTGCTTTTAGTTATGCTTTTCTACTTATATTTTACTGATTGCTTTCTAGAAAACTATTTTCGTTTTCGGTACCAAGGCTGCAATAGACCTATATCTTTTATTTCCTATCTTATGTTTTTTAAGAAAATGAGTTGGGCAGATACTGGGTATGCTTAGCCATTGTTTGGTGTTATATTAACTTTATATATTTTATCTTTGTCTCAGTTATCTTCAAGGTATATGATTCAGACTGTAATGGGAAGGTGTTGTTCAATGACATGTTAGAAATGCTTCAGGATTTGTCTGGTTCATTCATGTCTGATGAGCAGAGAGAGGTATTGCATGGCTCTATGCATTCTTCTTTTCTATTTTATTTTATTTTATATCATATGATTTTCTTGAGGAAGCTGTTTGATAATGACTTTGGTAGTATGGCTCAAGTGTTTGTGGATTTGGAGAAACTTGACGAGGGTCGAGGATATAATTTGAAGTCATCTAAGATATAATAAGAATGGAACAATAAATTAAGAGAAGTATTACATAAGAAATGAATTAATTTTAGAAATCTTCGCTGATAATTGTTGTAAAACTGATAGTTTTTGATAGAGGAGAAACGTGACGATGGTTGAGCATCATTGTTAATATCCAAACATGCATTCAATGTAACCACAGTCATTGTCTAATATGTAAATGCTGATCATGCTCTAGCTGTTAATAGTCTGATTTTTTAACTTCCTAACTTTCGTATTTTTAATGTTGAATGGTGAAAAAAAGTTCTGACTGGCATCTAACAATCCACTTGTCACCTGAGAATTTCTTCATGTATCTCTAAGTTTGCATATCAACGACTGTTATCTCCTCGTTTATTTAGTCCAGTGATTTTGAAAGAACAGAACATGAGTCATGAAACAAAGTTTTTTGCCTTACACTAGTAAAGGGTTCCTGCAGAGTGTATTGTGAGTTAGACCTCACTGCAGGATATGTTTTTCGATTCTATAGGAGTCATATAGTTTAAGTAGTTTAGGCATTGATATGTCACTCATTTGAGTTATCTGATATGTGAACAGATCAAGAATGTATATATCTCTATAGCTTCTTGTGAACTAGGATAGATAGGATGCATATACAATGTCTGAGTTGTTACAGGGGTGTCCTGTTACTTGAGACTCTTATTAAACAACTTAGCATAATTTCTTTCTATATCTTCTATTTCTGTTTGCCTTGCTGTGGTAATTCTTTTGTTATTCTACATACAAAATGAAGAGCATCGTTTTTCAGAAGCACATGTTCATATCAAGTATCCCATTTTCAGACCCTCAATTCTTCATTTTACAGAAAGTCTTAAACCAACTTTTACGAGAAGCGGGTTACACAAGAGAATCATATTTGCTGTTGGATGACTTTGTCAAGGTACTAAGGCCATCTATTTTACCTTTATCATAATGATCTGGTATTCTGGTTTCTTGTAACAAAGAAAGTGAAGAGGAAAACGGATTAAGAAATGGTTGAAAGAGCAGATAGACTCACTAGAGTTTACTAGTACTATAAATCCCAACTATCAAACGTAGAATCGTCATTTGGCTCATTCTTCTTTGAAGAATCAAATAAACCAGACCTATAGAAGTTCAGTCATAACTGTTTCATGTTCCTGACATATTTACATTGTTACTGTGTTCATGTTCCAGGTTTTCGGCAGTTCTGGCCTGAAAATGGAAGTTGAAGTCCCCGTGGACTAAAGCGCTAAATTACAGCGTTTACCTTCTTATATTACACAAAAGCACACATCCAGTTGCAGCCTTGTGGAACAAATGAAACTGGAAGGCACTGTGTTCTCCATCTTCTTCTTTTTTATTTGAATGTGAAGCAAAAAGTATGGAACAAACAATATGTAAATTTACAAAATAAAAACATATATCAGTGCCGGGTTCTGTGTACATATGATGGTGCATCAGTTGTTTGTCTGTTTTGTTCACATGTCATCTCACTGTATGTGCTGTACTATATAATACACACTTGTGGTCTCTTCCACGAAGTGCTTGAACAAGTGTAACAATTGATAACTTCACTGGCTTTGTCTTTTTGTTTGTGTCCAGTTTATGAATGCTTGCTATGTGGTTTATGTATAATCTCACATTTCCTTAACCTAATGCATCTCTTGAAAACAATTTATGGATTATGCAATAAACTAAAAATCACTCCACAAGGCACCCGAATCAATTTTTGGAAGAATAAATTTTTCTTCGGTAAAAGATCCAATATTTGTTTTTTTTCCCAAAAAGGTCTCCGAATTTTTGTGTTTGGACTCAATTTTGTCTCTGAACTTTTTTTAATCCTAAATAGTTCCCGTACTATCAAATATAGACCCAATTTAGTCCTTAAACTTTCAAATAGTTATCCAGTTTAGTCTATGAACTTTTGATATAAGCTCTAATGACAATAACCATTTTGGGTCCAAAAAAAATTCAAATATCAAATTGAGTCCAAACTCAAAAGTTATGGACTAAAAATTGGGTCAAAACATGAAAGTTGAAGGATTCAATTGAATTTTTTACCTTATTTTTATTATTCTATTGTTTATATTGATGTGCGATTTATAAGTATTTTTTTTAAGTTATGGTCGAAGTAACCGACATGTTCTATCTCTAAAATAGTAAAAAATATTCCCATAAAAAAATAGATGAATGTAGAGCCGACAATTCTGATCCGAATTTGTGGACACCCGAAAGTCGATCCGATAAACTTTTGGGTTGGGCTGGATAGTATGTACAAATTAACACATCTTATGCCTAGAATGTAAAACCGGACCACGACACGAAACCCGAAAGAAGACCAAACCCTTTCGGGATCAAATACGAATTAGGCTTCATCAATCCGAACCTGAATAAACTCAATCCAAACCCAAAATTACAACCTCTAAATGAATGTAGTAAGGTCATAGACTATTAGACTCATAGGGAGTATTGGAGTAATGTTTTATTTTTATTTTTTTATTAAGGTGGATAAATATTCTATTAAAAATGAGAAGAAAAAAATAATATGACTTGGGTTGGACTAAATCATTTTGCAAGACCTAGCCCAAAAATTAGCAACACAAAGCCCAGCCCAATATGAAGCACTACTGCTCCAGAAATATAGCAGAAGAAGCCATGGGAGCAGAAGAGTCGAAGCACTTGAATTTGAGTTGCAAAACCGACAAAATTGAAAATACCCTCAAAATGGCGCCTTTTTCTTGAACACCCAACAATCTTCAAACGCAGTACAAGGAGCTCAACCTATGTAAACAGCTCGTTGAAGCCATAGCCGCAACTAGGAACTCTGGTAAGCTCTGTATCACTAAGTTGTTTCGCTAGCAATTTGCAGTACCTTCTTTGTCAACAAGAAAATCCAAATAGCTCAAAAGTGAAGCTACAAATCTAGCCTCTGGTTTAGTGCATGGAGCCAAAATGTCACAATTTTGAGTTTAAATGGGATATGAAGCAAGTTTAATGCTGTTTGGTGCTTGCTAATAAATACCCATAAAGGTGAGACCTTTCGTGTTCTTTTGAGATTAAACTGAAACTGCTCGGTGTTCATCAATGATGATGGGGACAAAATCTAGATTCAAGTCCTTTTCTTTGCACATTCCTGGAAATTTCTCATAAACCCCATCAGATTTGTTGCCACCATAACTTGACTCTTGAGTGAGTTCTCTTCTTCTCTGCACATTAATGTATTTGCATCATAAAGGTCTCTTTCTTACAAGAAAAGCCAAGAAGGAAACTTCTCTTCAAAGAAGTTATTTGTAAGCAACATTCCATCATAATCCATGTCCCACTTTTTAAACTTATATTGATTACGGACCTTTCAGTGCCTGTCTAACAAGCCATTCTTGGTGAAAAGTCTAGTTATATATGAATGCCATGATAGTTTGGGTCAAGTTATGTGGTAGTTAGTATGGTAAATTGTTTTGCTTTAACTGGGTGTTTTTGGTTTTATTCCATTAGCACTTCGGGTGATACGTTTGCTTATTCGGGTACTTTTGTTGTTTGTTTCCTGAGAGGGTCCCTCAGATTTTGTTCTAATCTCTCGCGTCTGTGCTGGAAAATGAAAGAAAATAATTTTGAGTTGGTGATGGCAAGCTCTTCAGTTTAGGTACGAGTTACAAAATATGTTGTCAAAAAGTTTTAGGAATCGCTATACTTAAAGTGACTGATTGGTGAATTTCATTATGGGAAGTGAGAATCCATGTTGTAAGACCGATGCAATGGAAGAAAAGGGAAATGGGTTGCATGAATATGACCTGGGGGGATCTGCAAGGTGTGATAAACTTTTGAAGGCACCGAAAGCTTTGAATTTAAACAAGATAAATGAGGAGACACTAGTGAAACAATCAGGCTGTGAGATTAGTTGCAGTCCTGATAAGGGGAAGAGAGTGTTGCAAGGCAGTGAAGTTGAGCACATTAACGAGAGATTAAAGGTTCTTGAAGAGGAATTCACAGTTGTGAAGCAAGCATTCTTCAAAGGTGTGAAGGAGAGAAAAAAGTTGATAAATGAGATACATCGGCAGTTTCGATTTATTCTTCACTTCAGAAATCAAGGAGCAGAAAAGATGCCTGGCGAAAGATCTATGACTGTCAAAACTCCTAAGGTAATGCATTTTTCTTCAGCCAATTTGTGTATCTGCCCACTAGTTCATTGAGATAATGCTTCATGTCTAATTAGTCTGGATCTATTTCCTTGGTACTTGAAACTTAATCCTGGTAAGGGGTTGCCAGAAATGATACTTTATGCCTCATCTGTGCTGGTAACAATCAATTTATTACTGAATATTATTTGGGTTGCCAGAAATGAAGCCATAGGTCAATTTCATGGCAAGATTTGGATTTTAACTTTTAACTTTTAAGCTAAATTATGTTAAAGGGCTAAAGTCTGAATTGTTGAGCGCTTAGCTTTGGAAAACTTGTATTTTCACTATTTTGTAGACTGTGGTTCCCTCAGTCCAAATTTGTGGAAGATGCAGTGAGCTGTTGAGATCTGTAAATTCCTCTACGGATTCTCATTTGTATGCTTTTGCACCTCTACCTTGCAAATGGTCACTTTTGAAGCACATTTATTTAGAAATAGTACTTCTGAATTATAATTGTAAGTGTAATGTCTCAATCTCCAAGATTTGAGCAGATTTATATGATGTTTAGGAATTTGAAATTCAAGACAATAGCTCTTCCTTCCACTGTACAGAAAACGAGAACAGGAAGTGTCTTCACCTAAGCAATTTTGAATCTCTTAAGCCTTAAAAAGAAAAAGGAAAGGAAATCAGAGCTTCTGAAGCATGACAATGTAGACACATTGTAGTCAGTTACTCCCTCCGTCCCAAAATGAGTGTTCGCTGTCTATTTTGATTTTTAGGTATGCATGAACTACCAATAATATGCCTGAGATAAGTTGGCTCGAGCCTCTTAATTTTGATACAAGAAAATCACATGGGGGTATAGAGGAGAAAGCCCGACTCCAACTCACTCATCCTTATTCTCGACAAAAATTGCCTCTAGAAACTTCGTTAAACAACAATGATCAGTTGACGATAAATTTCTGCAAAACACCGGAATGAATACATTCTCTGCAGATTTCTATTTATATTTCTCCAAATAACCATCTTCTTGCTTTAGTATTATATTTATGTCTCTTTTGTGTGATCTGTACCAAAATGATACAAGTAGCAGTTTGAGCTTCTAGTATATACTTGCAGCAGGATAAATGGCTGTCTCACTGACCAATTCATGTTCTATTCAAATAGGTAGGAAGAGCTGGGACTGGTTTGTCACAAGTTCTCCACCAGAACTCAAATCCTTTTCTTGTCAACAGAGACCATTTCCATCCAGGAACTTGCCAAAGTAATGCATGTAGTCAGGTTATGTAGCAATAGTGTTACAATTATGTGTTTGCAATGTTTCTTATCAGCTCAATGTGTAACTCAAATCCTTGATCTCAATGTTACTTGAGATTGTAACTTTACTGTTGCACCAAGACTCGGGTATATATGGTGTACTTGGAAAATAGTTAAAGCTTTGGTTAGTCCACTTACACATTGAAATGTCTAGTATAAAATTGGTACTTGTAAAACATTTGTGTTGATAAAATAGTTATAAGTCGACTTACAAAGTAATTCTAATTAGTTTTTCGTGTAGAAAGTATGATTAGTGTTGTTAGTCAAACACTGATTTTGAACAAGTGTTTGAGAATATCAAATCCACATAATTTCATCATTGTGCAATAAATTAACTGGTTCCCTTTCACCCTATATTTTAACTATTCAACAATACTTGGAACATTAATCAACAAAACCAAAGAAACTTTGTTTCAAGTGAATACAGAGTACAAAAGTATGAGTAATACAGTATATCAAATTTCTCCTCTATATCCGCCGGATCCAAAGTAATCTCTCCTGGAGCTAGCAATCGCCATGCTTTTCTGATGCTCTAACTTGGGACAATCACGTATACGATGACCAAGTCCACCACAATACGCACAACCTTTTACTCCACTAGCGTTCGTAATGTCATCTACATCGTCCATAGGATCATTCAGCTCTGCCAACACTGGTGGAATTCTCTGTTTCGCTTCTTGCAATAGGTGCTTCAAATCTAGGAGGGTGGTTTCACTTTGATTCTTGTTTATGAAAGTTGTTGCTATTCCTGTCTTGCCGCATCTTCCTGTTCTTCCTATCCTGTGCACATAATTTTCAATTTCTGCAGGCATGTCGTAGTTTATGACGTGTTGAATATCAGGAAAGTCCAGCCCCTTCGAAGCCACATCAGTTGCAACCAGGACGTCTTTCTTTCCCGCCTTAAAAGATGAAATGGCGTATTCTCTTTCTTCCTGATCCTTGCCTCCGTGTATTGCCACTGCTTCAACTCCTTTCAGGAGGAGATACTCGTGGATGTCATCAACATCAGCCTTGTTCTCACAAAATATCAAGACGGGTGGGGGCGTTTTTTGTAGGCATTCAAGAAGATACACAATCTTCGCCTCCTGCTTCACATATTCAACCTCTTGAATCACATCAAGATTTGCTGCTCCAGCTCTTCCCACGTTGACAGTGACAGGTTTTACCAATGCACTTCTAGCAAAATTTTGGATTTTGGTTGGCATGGTAGCAGAAAATAAGAGGGTTTGGCGCTGAGCTTTGAAGTGGTCAAACACTTCCCTTATATCATCTTCAAACCCCAAATCCACTAGTCTATCAGCCTCATCCAATGTTAGGTATCTGCACAACAAGTAAATGTTTGAACATCCACATTTCTTAAAGTAAAAAAGAAAAGTAGAAAACTAAATTACTGTTGTACGAGGAAAAACAAAACCTATTGTCCCCCACATGAACACTGAAAATAGTACAACTATCATGAAAGATTTTCATTTCTGTCAAGAAATAAGAAAATAAAATGCAAAAACTAATTATTCAGCAATGTGGAATAATGACCTTGCACTTGCAATGTCTTCATTCTCTCTTAGCGTCTAAAATTTAAAACCCATCAATAAAATGAAAAGATGTTAATTACCAGTAAGCTACAATTGACAGCCCATGTGAGATGGGCTGATGGGGTGAATCGTCACAAGGTGATTAAACCTTCCCAAAATGGCTTTGAATATTAACATTATCATGTATTTCTAACCAAAATATCTTTCTTTCAAGAAGTCAAAAGGAACAAATTTTCAAGGCCTTTCTAACCACTAAAACATTAAGTGAGAACAGAGAATGAAATGATGGCTTCTGAACTCATATAATTTTGACAAATCTCACTTAGCTTGTCAAAACTACTACCGGAATGAGCAACCAGTACTAAGGGAATATTATATCAGCAACATAGTAAGTATTCAGTAACAGTACATGCCAGTACAGCAAAACAGAGCTTTCTGGTCCAACACAAAGCCAAATTTGCACACCAAGAGATTAAACCACAAGGTTTGAAAAGGAAAGTGCACAAAGGGGCATAAGTCACTTTGCAAAGGTTTCATTAACAATAAAACCTGTACAATGACTAAGGAAAAATCTTATTTAGAGCCAAGGAGGTGTAACCTTGTACGACCTATAAAACCTACTATATTCTTAGATGAGAAAGATTTTAAGTTATTCTAGTTGCCATATGACCTTGTTGAAATGGATTAACTAATGCATGATAAGTAGAAATTATAGTGCATACCTGCAGTTATCAAGGTTCATTTTTTTCTTAGCCAACATATCCTTTAATCTTCCAGGAGTAGCGACGACAATATGAACACCCTTCTTCACAACATCTAACTGTGATCGCATATCCACTCCTCCAATACAAAGCAAAGGCCTTAATTCTGGATAACCGCATTCTTTCAGAGGAACCAAAAACTCTTCCACCACATCATAGGTCTGCCTAGCAAGCTCTCTCGAAGGGCAAATAATCAAGCCAAAAGGCCCTTCTCCTTGAGCAATAGGCATCATCATCTCCTCCTGCATAGCCACCATGATCAAGGGCAATACAAAAACCAGAGTCTTCCCCGACCCCGTAAACGCAATACCAATCATATCTCTTCCAGATAAAATCACTGGAAGACCTTGAACTTGAATTGGAGTCGGTTGAACAATACCCTTTTCTTTCAATTTCTTCAAAACGGGCTCAGGAAATCTCATATCCTTAAAGTTCTTAATTGGTGGAGGAATATCATCACCATCTACAATAATGTGCCACTGCTTTCGAATCAAATCACAATGTTTTCTTTTCATCCTCCTGATAGGCAATGGCGGCGTTCACGCCCTGGACAAAAGACGTGGATAAAGGGTTTCTGTATAAGTGATTCCCTTAGCCAGTTCCCGAACAGACATCAGCGTTTTCCTATCTGAAAGGTGCTCGATCATCTCTTTCTCCTGCATCACAGCTTGCTCTGTTGGAGTAACCTCAGGTTGATCCCGCTTGAGCTGAGAAGCTTTTACCAGAAGACTAGGCTTAGCTTCAGCTTGTTTTGATTTCTCAAGCTCATCGTCAAGTGCAGAAGCATTCCCCTTACGCTGGAGTATCTTCTGAGCTTCTATTGCTCTACGCTTTGCCACTGGGACATACTCAACATATTCATCCTCTTCTTCCATGATAATACTTCCTGTATCACCAAAAGCTACTTAATTAGACTAAGCTGGAAAAACTATAAAGAGAGTGATAATTGATGCTGCCGTTTGTTATTCCCTTAAAACAAGTTTCCGCAGAAGTTCCAAGTTCCAACACATAAATCTTAAAAATTAACAAAATCTCAGCAAACATATTATCAATACCGACAGTATTTGTACAGTTTCAGCCCTAAAAGAAGTACATGAGCAAGAAGACACTTAAAAGGAGGGTCCCAAAGGTATATATTCAAGAGGAAACAAAAAGTGCAATCAAGATGCCCTGGTTATTTCAAAATCCAAACATCTGATACCTATGCACAAATATGATACCAAAAATCACCAGAAAATTAGAATATCAGATTAACGATATG
>JAYMTJ010000339.1:0-11765 GCA_036897525.1 Pelargonium x hortorum | reverse complement strand
CATTATAAGTTTGAAATTGTTTAGCTGCACAGGTCTTACTGACTGGCTCTGTTTGGGAATGCTTCATTCTCTTTTTGCCTTGGTTCTGAAAGGCCTCTACATGTACCGGATGAGAATGGCTGTATCCTTGAAGAGAGGGATGGCAATACTTGTATAAATATTCGCAGTTCCTCCTCCTTGCCTGTCAGTGTAATCGATTCTGGAAAGGTTTGCCAATTTGTGTGCGTTATATGTTTCTTTAATAAATATATTTTTTCTTATTTACTTTTCCAATGTACTTTAAAAATTAAAAGCTAATTTGTGGAATTCACGAGGTTCTGATTTGACATCAGTGCCTAGCAATCGAAACTACTGAGTGGGATTATCAACTTGAGAAGCAACGTCAGGGAATTCCTTCTAAGATTGACCTTCTAACCGCAAAAGATTGTCAAGAGTTGGAATTTGGAGGGGTTAGTGTCTACATGTCTTTTAGCTATAAATTGGTATAAAAGCTTTCTGTAATTTCATTTCCCCTCCAGGATATGAAAAATAACTTTTGTCTTTTTTTAGGTGTTGCCTGATGTTTCGATTCAAGCTGGACATGTTCCTCCCTCTGAAATTGTGGCTGTTATTCGGCCTGTCAGTTTTCTTTCTTCTAGTGCATCAAAACGTTTGGATCAAAAGTTTATCGTAAATGATAACATAGATATGTCTATGGAAATCAAATTCAGACATGAAACTGATGGTGGCAGAGAAGATGGTCATGTTTATTCGAAACGTATAGCTCCGTCATCCCACAAAGGATTCCGTGGTTTTTATATTTTCCCACTGCAGAGCATCCACCCTCCACTGTTCATGAGAGCTGGTGCTTATACCTTTTTGTTTTCTCTCACAAGTAATGCACAGGTATTTTACTAATATATGGCTCTGTAACTCATGATTTTGTCCTACATATGGTTCTGAGCTTTTGATCTCATTCTTGCCCAATACTTTTTTTGTCAGAAAGAACCAATATGTTTTGTGAAGAGGGTAATTGTCAAGGGATCATCTGAAGTTGGGGAGTGGCGTTTAAGTGATAAACAGAATCCACAGTGTCACATAAGGTATTGCAGCTTTGATTGTACTTCTAAATTTATGTTATGGACATTCTTATTGGAGTTCATTTAGAAAAACAAAACATGGAATATGCTTTACACTTACTTAAAAATATATCTGAAATGAAGTCTCACTTTGAAATTGTTGTTTTCTCCTTATCCATAGTTTGTGTTTTTACAGGGTGGTTTTTCCTCTTCCTCTGTACTCAATCTGTTTTAACTTTCATTTACAGCACGCTTCAACTTGATAAAAATAGGAGTTTCATCAAGCTTGTATATAGGGTTTGCTTACGATTGGATTATCTAGGCAAAGAACAGTCAAAATCAATTATACGTAGCAGGGTTGTGTGTGTGTTTACTTTATAGACACTTCTAGTTCTGCAATATCTTATATCTTCCTGTTCTACTTTACTCTTATTTTATAAAATGACAATTACAGAAGAGGTACATTAACCTTATCCAGCTTTTAAGTATGTGTATGGTCTATTTCCCGTGTGTACTGGAGTACTGGACACAGTGTTTCTCTTATATCGGTTATTTTCATAAATATCAGAGTTAGACCAGAAAAGGCAAATTTCCAAGTTCCCTTGACAATGTGTTTCTACTATATCTGTTCTTTTCATAAAGATCAGCGTAAGACCAGAAAAGGCAAGTTACTTGAGGGAGACAGCTATATTTACAAGGCTAAAGAAGAACACCCAATAAATTAAATACTGTATAGGGAAATAAAAGTAAACTGAGTTAAATTTAACTAGAATAAATACTAGATTTAGGACTCCAAATAGCAGCATGAGTCTAGTTGGAACTATAATATCTAACCTATCATGGATAGTTTAGTGTTGAAGAATCCCACGTTGAAAAAGTGTGAAGGTAGTGATCACTTGATATACCAGTTGGACCTTCATCAATGAGCTTAAGATTTTGGGTTGGAATAAGGTTAACTGTTAACATAGAGGCCAAGTAACTATAACCCATGATCCTTGAAAGATGTAGATATTATATATTCATTGGTCCAGATTGTGGCTTCCGAAACATCATTTTTTCAATTAAACTTTTAATAAGAGATATTTTATTTTAACCATCATTTTCTAATTTTTAATGGGAAAAAAATTGACCACTTTCTAGATTTCAACCAATCATCATCAATCATGACTGCTTGTTGCTGTTTTGTTTTTTCTCATGCCATGCTCCCACTCTATGTTATGGCGTTATGTAGTGCTTGCACCCTTTGAGTACACTGTTTCTTACAACATGATATACCCTTTTTGTTGGTTCGTTCACTATTATTTTAATACAGTGTTACTTAACTAAACAGAGTTGGCTCGCATTTTCCACCATTCTCTATAGCATGTTATGATATCCATGACAATCAAATTCAGTTTTCATTTACTGGTTCGTTCACTATTGATATTAATACAGTGTTGTTACTAAACAGAGTTGGCTCGCGCTTTCCACCATTCTCTATAGCATGCTATGATATCCATGACAATCAGATTCAATTTTCACATGTTCCAAAAGTGTGTGTTAAACTTCAAACAGATAAAGGTGTATTGCACCAAGTAGACAAAGTGAAAACAACTCTTTCAACTAATCGCTTCATTCTAAAAGTTGAGGTATAATTTATATATGCACATCTTTTTAATTATTATTACCTTTTATGGTGTGATTTGTTGAATGTATCGGCACACTGCTTTGTCTTTCTGGATAATGCAGGATATAATGATTGAAAGTAATAAATTAGACAAGATTCAACCAAGTTATGAAGCCACTTTGATGATATTTTCAGAGAACGAGATATTTTCTGTTTCTATACCATGTCAAGGTATCGTGTGTGTATTTTTATTGCATTTGGAGTCATAAAATAGAAGATCAACATTATAATAATTAGTTTTTTTGTTATTTTTTATTAGAATGTTATGAACTTTCATTTGTATATTTGGATTTACGTGTATCAGTTGCCCCTGGATCCTTACACCGTGTCTCAGTAAAGTCTCCTATTAAGGACGGCCAACTTTTTCCAGGTTGCTTGATTAAGGAGCTGACATTAGAGGTATTTTCAGACACTGTTATCATTATACATGATTTGAAGACATGTAGATCACTTATTTAGATATTTGTACTTGATTGTGGGCAAAAACACTTACTACTGTGTTATAGATGACATTAGAGGTATTTTCAGACACTGTTATCATTATACATGATTTGAAGACATGTAGATCACTTATTTATATATTTGTACTTGATTATGGGCAAAAACACTTACTACTGTGTTTTAGATGAATTTGGTAAACACCATTTTATATTGATAAAATAGAATCTATTTTTTGAATTTTTTTTATCTTTATTGTTTGTTTTAGGACAATGACCCCATTACTAATACTCCCTCCGTCCCAAAATGAGTGTCCTCTGTCTCTTGAATATTGTTCTAAAATGAGTGTTCTCTTTCCTTTTTTTGTAAGTTAGTTATGCATGAACTGTCAATATTATTCTTATGACAAGTTAGTTAGTATACTTCAACACATGATCATGGGGATACAAGAGTAAATATACTATAATAACTTTTCCTTAATTTTTCTCAAAAAAGAAATAATGACACTCAATTTGGGACGGAGGGAGTATGTTATAACATTTAAACATAATATAAATGAATGATAGACAAACATGTAAACCTGCTTGGTGTTGATTCATTGGTGGAATAAGTTACTAGCATTCAGAAAAAAACTATGATTTTGGGATTTGTGAAGGTGGAATAAGTATAGGGCTCTTAATTCTTAATTGATGGAATTAGTAGGCTTTGGAAGTGATGCTGGATGTACTATCAGTCAAATTGTTAAGGTCAATGGACATTAATGGGTCTTCTATGTGCAATTAAACAGATGACTATTGTTGAAATCACACGTACATGCATACATGTATACATGGCCATTTTTTTTTCCATTTTCTGTCATTCTTATAAGAAGTAAGCTATGTACATGGCTGCATAACTAACTACTGACAGTTTTCTTTTTTCTTGAATACTGTTTAATTTGTTGGTAAAATGTACTGTACTTGCTAATGTGGTGTGCGGATCCATCACTCTAGATGTTTGATGCATTTGGTAATCACGTTGAAAGCGGCTTGGAAGTGCAATTGGATGCTCGTGGGTTTCTTTTCTTAGATCAAAGAGGTCCAAGGTGTAAGGTAAGGTGCCATAGACCATTTTCATATCATGTTGTTAGTTCACCCCTTAAACCCATAAATCCCACCCCATACCATCGGCAAGGAGGCTCGAGCTCGAGACCTCAAAGGAAATCCAAAGCGCATCAACTGCTTGGCCCAACATTTTTGAAATTGATATCTACTTCATGATACCTTCATGTATTACTAGTCGGCTATCAGCTGATACTACTAACTCTGACACAAAGTTGCACTGACTATTTTGAAGGTGGTTTATTTTTAATGGTATTATATGTACAGGCACTTCTTTAGGTATTAACAATACAAGACAAGCCTCATAATACGTAGATTCTGTACATGAGTCATAACATATAGCTACTCATAAACCATATATAGAATTGTTGATTCCTTCATTTGTTGTGGCCCCAAATCTCTCATTTGAGGAGGGCTAGACTGTTCTTTTGGAGTAGTGGTCATCTTATCACTTATGGTCCTGTAATCACATTGTGCTTTTTTTGGACATTGTTTCGTTTCTCTCATGTTGTCATTGTAAAGTAAATTGCTATATATCAGCCGTTGTATTCCACCTGATTTTATTTTTCCATGTTCATATTATATTGTTCGATGTCAGGTTGAACTTAAATGTATATCATGTAATTTATTGTTTCTTGAGGTTGGAGTTTAAGATAGCCATGTTGTACTTTATGCATTGCAACTATTACTCTATTTGTGGTGCAGTGATTTTTTCTGTCATTTAAAAACTCTCACAAGCTCATGTGTCAAACAGGTAAATGATGAAGGTTGCATAGACCTTGGAGGCTTCTTGAAAGTAACAGCTGGTTATGGAGAAAATGGTATGCATCTTTGTCCACAAATTTTAATTTCAAATTTTGAAATTGTAACAGATGTTTCGATTACACTACAATATTCCCTTTTCATTTTTAACTATTTTTTTGCCGTAAATTTTTTATTTTAAGTACAAAAGGTTCCGGTAATTTAACCTGTGATAATTTTATTAAATTAGTGAAATTTTAAAGTTAAGTTGATCTTTATATGGAACTGTATGTGGCGCGACTGTGTTTATATATTAGAAACTTATAAGTACTTAAGTGCCAAGATTATGATATGCTTATTAGGTTTGGATGGAAACATATCATAGAAGGATTGCATGTCTGGATTAAAAAAAAAAATGTTTTATTCCATCCGTTTCAAAATGAGTGTCCATTTTCTCACTTTTGTGAAATTTAAGGTAAGTTAGTTAGGGTTTGACTTTCTTCTGTATTCCCATTCCTGTTGTAACAAACTCGAGGTTTTCTTTGAGATTTTGTTGGTAATTTATGCCTCTTTTTTTGGTAATTTATGCCTTACTAACTAGCGAAAAAAGCAAAGTAGATGTTCACTTTGGGACGATTTATTTTACGGAAAATGGACACTCATTTTTGGGAAGGAATGAGTAGTTTCCTTTCATATTTAAATGTGGAATACTTCAATATTTAAAAAATCTACAGTTTTTTCTCCACTTGCATATAATACAGTCTCCTGGGGTTCAATTAAAGCAACATAAAAGAACTTCACGTTAGAAAAACGGAAAACTAGTTAGTAAAATATGAAACATACTTCTGGTCTGTAAGTGCATATATTAGTGCCTGACATTCACATTGGAATAAATGGGATGCTATTCTAATATAAATTGCTGAAACAAGTTTGAACTATTTTAAAGTTTTATGACATTTGCAGGATATGAATTAGATTGATTCACATTTCATGAGGAAATGTTTAATTTAAAAACAGTGCTGGTCTTCACTGTGTTTTAAGTGATTGGATGAAGTTATTTTTGGCATGATTTTGATAGATGTTCTAGAGTTGATACTAATAGGACATTTTTAGTATAGTCTTCATGTTGTACTTGTTCTTGCACCGAATCAGCCCATTTATACTTCCCTAAATTGTTTTTTACATTTGCTCCATACAGTTTCCATTTCTGTTGTATTTGATGATAAAGTAGTTTTCAAACAAGAGTTTGGAATTGAGAAAAGGGTACTGAGACTTGCATCAGAGGTTAGTGATACTTTTCTTATTTCCTTTCAGTTTCCGTAATTATGTTTTATTCACATACCATCATAAATTAACAAATGTTATACCAGGTACTGGAGTTTTATACTGCCGGTTCAACACTGGAAAATATTGTTTTTGAAGTTGTGAACTCTGAAGGCATTGTTGATGTAGCTATCCACAACGATGAGAAATGTGGCCAGTCTCACATGCTCACAATAGATTCATCAAACATAGATGATTCTATACGATACGCTTTCAAGAAAGGGCGCTGCACTGTTCCTGTTATTCCCCTCCCACTAAATGAAGAGAGCTTTTCTTTTGTGGCTGCTCATTCCCGTCATCCTGAACTAAGATTTAGTTTGAAGGTTGCAGTAAACTCTGCAGTGTTTATTTTGGAAAAAAAGAACGTGTACTGTATTGATTAGTGTTATCTTTTATGTTGCAGATTCCTCTCATGGCATCACCAGAACTGGAGCAAGATGGATTTCAGTCTCCTTGTTCAGATAGACAATTAGTGCTCTTTCATGGCACACCTATGCATGTTGAAAACTTGATGCCTACTACGCTGTCTAATGTACACCCAAAAACTCCGCTTTGTTAATATTTTAAGTCATCTATTGTTTCTCCTCTTACTAAATTTTGATTCTCCCCTTACTATTTAAGTATTTTATTTTCATTTATCCGCAAGAGCTTTTGGTGTTAATTGACATTTAGTCGGTTAAATTTTTCTTGTACCATATGTTGAAGTACTATTTGCAACAATTATTCTTGTTTTGAAATTTATATCTTGAGCTTTTCTCCCCTGCAGGATTGTGAGATTATTGAATGTGGACTCCACATTGGAGATCTAGAAAAGGAGCTGGAGGTCTTGGGTACTCAAAAGAATGTTATCGAGGGTCAAATGTCTACCTTGCAAGGTCTTGAACCACTAATTTCAATCTAGTTTTTCATTTGAATGTCCTCTAAAGATTAGAAATTGGATGGGAAGACTTGTCTAGGTTATAGAACATGTAAATGTTAAACTTGACTCCAACCCAAAAACTTAAGCTAATAGGTGGAGGAGGGCCCAACTTGTAGAGGACTAGAGTGCCACCTAGTAATATTTTACATGTATCACGAATGAAACATGTAAAGAAAGGTTGCCGTCAAGTTTTACCTCTACTAACAACTATCATTAGGGCAAGTGACTTAAGGTACTTGATCTTCTGGAGGTCTCAGGTTCGAACCTTGGCTGTTACACTTGCTGATAAAAAGAAAAAGAAAAAAGAAAAGGTTATACCTCTAATGAAGTTTCCCAATATAAAAAGTAGCTCTTGAACTTAAAAAAACTACTAGGCAAACAACCTATCTTTGGAAAATCAGTTAATTTTTTTTTTCTTATTTTTTTGTAAGGATATTAACCTAAAATTTAAGGAGCAAAGTTGCACATGGTTGAGTTTAAGTGGTCAATATAATTTCCAGTTTTAGCAGGCAGTAGAATTCTCAGTATCTAATTGAAATGTCTTTTGGTTTCTTCATTTATACTGGATAAAAAGCAGCCAGTATCCACCTTCTGCTAACACTGAATCCGAATCTTCTTAGTAAAATTCAATGCTGGTGGTTTAGGATGGTAACACTAGCATGGAATTTGTTACTTGTATCAAATTTACTTTTATGTTGTTTGTTCGCCGCTACAAGTATCTTGTGATCAAAATATCTGTTGTATTGATATCAAATTAAGCAAATTTCTTGCCATATATTTTACCAGATTCATTGGAACCTTCGTTGCTGTACAATATGGAATATTTAGCTACTAAAGAAGAGATGGTTAATCGGCTAGAAAGCAGAGCCCACTCTGCATCTGCACTAATTTGCTGCCTATCCAGGCAATTCCCATTTATAGACTCCGGCAATCATTTCATGAGAGATGTAATTGGCCTTGTTGTCCTTCTTGGAACAGTTTGCACCGGCACTCTGAGTAGGTAATAAATACTAATGTACCTTTGCTATGGCTTACATGCTCTCTATGAAGAGGAAAAAAAAATCATTGTTAACTCTTTTTATCAGATTTGTCACTCTTGATTTGTCTATGTTCAGGATACTTGCTGAGTACCTGGGTGAAGATCAAATGCTTGCTATTGTATGTAGATCCCATGCAGCAGTTGGTGCTCTAGAGAAGTACAAACAAACTGGAGAGGTGGATTTTGATAGTGCTCTACATGCAGAAGCAGCTGCACTCGGAAGATCTATAAATGGTCGGTTTCTTGCCATGTGCCTAGAAGATATAAGGTACTAACTCAGCTTCCTTTCCCCATAGTATATCTTGAAAATGGAAATTGGGTTGCCATGATTTAAACTTTATGATCACAATATAGCAACAGGACATGCATTTGTGAAGATTATATATACTTGATGAATATGAACATTCAAGTTGTTCTTGTAGGCCATATTCTGGGAATATTGAAGATAACCTACAGAGAAATCTGGCATTGCCAGTACCAACTACCTCTGATGGGTATACTCCAGCTGGTTTCTTAGGGTATGCTGTTAACATGATCAGCCTAGGCCCCGATCATGTGCACACAAGGACATCTACTGGCCATGGTCTACGGGAGACGGTACTTTATCGTTTATTTGGGAAACTTCAAGTTTATGAAACTAGGAAACACATGGTAGAGGCTTGTGGATGCATTAGACATGGTGCTGTATCTCTGGATGGTGGGATTCTGAAGGAGAATGGGATTGTTTCTCTTGGATACGGGTAAATATCTCTCCTGTCTTTACACCTTTGGTTAGTGTATAGCACTTGCATGCGTGTCAATGTGTTTGCATCTATGTCTATACAGGAAACCAGACATATGTTTTCCTGTCGAGTGTGGAGAAAATATAGACACTATGAGGCATATCGAAGAACTGAAGGAGAAATTAAGTGTGGTTGAACATTATACCAAAAAGCGGATGAAAGCTCTTCAAAAAGCCAAAAAGAAATTTGAAAAGAAAAAAGAGAAGCAAAACAGGATTCTGGAAATCCTGGAAAAAACTGTGCAATTGAAATGATTGAAACCAAGGCAGGTACTTAACTTACTACAAAACCTCATGGACTACCTTTTTGTATTTGTTTATATTTCATTGTGCATAAGATTCCACGAACATAATGATATATTACAATGTTTATAGTCTTGTAGACACAAATAGATATATCAAAAGTGATTCACAAACCAGGATTATTAGATTTACAGCAGAAACGTTGTAGGAAAGCCAAGACAGTTGTATTATATTTATGAAGAACCATCTTTTTGAGTAGATGACAATGCAAATGAATATATTGCACCACAGTTTCTTCCAATATATTTGTGTATAATTATCTGACATATCGCATGATGTGTCTTGGTTATTTGTGTTTTAAAATCATATTAAAATGTTTTTATGTGATTCTAGAGATAGCAAGAATTCTCATAGAAGATATAGAAGATAACTAAAACCAGGATGATTTAAACTGAAAACTAACCAAACCTCGTAAGCTAGGAAAATCTGAAATCTGAAAAAAGATGTTCTTACAATTATTGTAGTCGTTTCTAACAAGTAACAACAAAATCTAACTTATTTTTCTGTTCTTGGAAGTTAATACAATATGATATGTAAGTAATTTGCATGAAAAAGTAAAATGTGTATATAGAAACTCAGTTGGTAAATTTTGAGGGGGACAAAATTTTTGTCCCATTTGGTTTCCTCTGGATTCTCAGCCACTAATATGTTTTGGTGAAGTGGAATGGCTAAATTTTAGAACATGCCCATGCATGCATGTTTTACAATGCTTTCTGCTGATTGAGACAGCAGAAGAGAGCCATTGACAATAGGCCAAGCATGCTTTGAGATCTCAGTGTACGTTTCTTATCATATGCTCATTTTCCATGGAAATTTTGACTGTCTATAGCCTCACAATTCTAAGATGATGATCATATTCTTTATTGCATCTTGTTAAGTGATGTCTATTTTCTTTCCTAGCCAAATGTTTGCCAAACATTTTGATGGGCATGTCCCTATTTCATACTACATCACATAGTTGTCAATCTTTCATATCAAGGAGGTCACAACATTTCCTGTATATAGTTCCAATCGGGTCGGCCTTCTTGATTGAGAGAGGGAAACAACTTCTGTACATTTTGTGAGATTTGAAAATGTTCGTCGTTGAGGTGCTTGGTTCTCTTAAAAGAGGTCGATGTGGCAGTCGGGTGCTACGTACGTGTCGAGTCGTCATTTGTTGATTCAATTTAAATGTTTTTTGTACCTTCAACTTGTAAAATTATTTGCCTAACATCTTAAAATTATTACTCCGTATATTAATATTATGATAGATGTGATTTGTTTTTTGGTCACAGATATACAAATTGTGGGAACAATCAATACTCACGTAGTGATTTTTTAAACGGGTATCAAGATCTGCTATTTAATTGGTTTGATGAGATAATTCTTCCGAGATTCATGTAACTTGTTTCGAATCAACTTTATCAAAATATAAATTGAACAGGTACACGGACAAATAAATGTTTTTACGGATATATTCTAATGTTTGTCGATTATCTTTCAATATTCGTGTTAATATTTTTTATTTTCACACTTTCATAAAATTTATATGGACGAACATTATACATAATATCAAAAAACATTAAAATTTATTTTAAAACAATTTTTTACCCTAAACTTTTCAAATGTAAATTTTGTTCAATTTAGTAGTTCGAATTTTTACCCGATATTAGTCAGTGGAGATTTTCTTTTAGCAATGTTTTTTTCTCTCATAAAGATAGGGAGAGTAGAACGTCCTTGACAAATACCATTTTATACCCATATCAAGGCTTTGGGTTGACCTTCATTTTCAAAGCTTCAACTACAATATATAATATATGCAATTATTTGCCATTTTTTCTTTTGAAACCACATAACATTTGTACCCCCAAAAACTACATTACTTAATATATTTATGAATTTCGTTGAAAATAAACAACCTACTCACCGACTAAAACTTTATGTTGTTCAAAGTCAAATCCATTACAACTATTCCAATAATTTAGCAGACATGCTGAACAAAAAGTGGATTAATTTGAACTAATTAAGTATGATAGCTTCGTCAACCTTGAGCTTCGCATCAAATTTCCGATTCAACTCAATTACATGATTACATTTTTTTAACCCAAAAAAAGACTTTATTAATCCAAATCATTAGATAATCATGATAAAATTTCACGGGATGATTGAACATCCATCCACTCAACTAAGTCTGACAAAAATTCGGAACTTAACTAACACACGAGTCACCAATTTACATATCTTCTAGCAAATGAAAACTTTGCGCTTTCTACCTGAGCTATGTCAGCTAATTATATATCACTAATAACTAAGCAAAGGTATAGAAATCCTCCACTCGAACTTGTAAGACCCGAATCATTACTTGAGAGTTTGATTCGATGACCAATTTATGCACCCAGTTGGGAGCTTCTCTAACCG
>JAYMTJ010000338.1:0-11809 GCA_036897525.1 Pelargonium x hortorum | reverse complement strand
CTTCAGTAAATCCAGAATCTTAATAAGAGATTACTAGTTCTTTAAGATTTTCATAGCAACAGCATCTGATGGAAAATCAGCTAACCATTTCCCAGTTCTCATTTGACTAAAAAGAAAAGACTATGCTATTACTTGGCAGTCTCTTTAGTTCCTCCCTTATTTATCAAAAGATTAAATTCAAACTGAGAGTTTATTGCATCTCCGACATATAAGAAATCTTCAGCAGTTCCATATGTATTGTGTGAGTAATTAGGAATAGAATAGGAACTCAGGATTCAAGGAAACTAAAAGCAAATGTAACGACAAGTGAACCAGATATTTGGTGACTTTTTCCTGATTCTCTTTATCTTTTAAATAACAGTACTTGCAAGATCATGGAACAAGACAAATTAATGTCAAAATTGTCATGCACCAATTCCTCAATGACAAGGAACAAGCCAGAATAACTTTTTATGAACAGTTCCCAAGGCAACACACCTAGTCGCCAAGTACAAAAAGAAAGTTCAAACTACAAACAGTTCTTTACTATTCCTCATATGATGGTTATGCAAAGTTTTACAATTCCACCATTGCAACTCTTTGGAAAAGTCTGGAAGACTAAAGTAAAAGAAAGACAAGTAACAAAGAACACCTGAAGGATTGTTTGAACCAGAAAAGCAGCTGCACCAAGAAAGCATGATCTTGTTCGGTTTTGGATGGTTTAAAGTTCCCCTCCTAAAAATAGTTACCAGAACCACCAATTACAAGTACATATATTGAAAAGTCTATTGAAAAGTAAGGAAAAATATATTGAAATTTACATGAAAATAAAGTCTATTGAAAAGTAAGGAAAAATATATTGTAATTAGAGTTGGCAATTCATGTTGACATGTTGTGTTGAAACTTTAACAAGTGACATATGGGCCAAGATGAACACAACACGTTTGAATTGTACTACAATATTAAACATGTTTATAAACATGTAACAACACAAACACGACATGCCTAACACGTTTAAATAAAATTAATAGGTCGACGCATATTTACCGACCCAACACAATTACACAAGTACACAACACCCATAACTTTGTTTCAATGAAAAAACATATTTTGAAGAAGATGATAAATAGAAATCATATAAAATAACAATGATTAATTCTTTCAAATAATTATTTAATTTTAATCATATTGTGTGCCACGATACTTTTAATTGAACCTGTTGTACATGTTAAACGGGTCTAACACGGACACGATTATGCTGAATCCAAATACACTTAGGTTGCGTTTGGGAACATGAATTTGATTTGAAATTCGTCATTTGAAATTCAGGATTTGAAATATTGTGTTTCAAATACAAATATAATGTATGGATAAACATAGAATTTCAAATGACAAGGTAAAAGCTATCATTTGAAATTCCATGTTCTAAGCATATTTTGAACGCTATTGGATTTGACTCAAATCCAAATTCAAATTCTTGAAGTTCTCAAACACCTCATTTGGCTCAAATCCGGCTTTCCAAATGAAACGTTGGTTCCCAAACACAACATTAATTAGTGAAGTGCTCATGTTGGATCATGAATCTTAACTCAAATTGCTAGGTCTTAAGTGAACAATAATTTGTATCCAGACTATTTAAGTTTCTAATAGCAATACTGAGAATTGGAAATCAGAATCCAGATATCATTTGACAGTATATATTCATGGACAAAATAGTAACCCCAAAGGTAGTGTATGTAAGGTAGTCTAAAATACACTTCGTGTTCAGTGGTTGTCGACAGAAGCACTCAAAAGTAATTCATAAATGCGAGCAGATTTCATCAATGAGTAGTTTATTTCTCACAACATAACCATGAATTCAGATATCAGAGACAAGAGTAAAGAGTTATACCTTGGCCAGAGAAACCAATGCCTTCTCCTCAAGCTCTTCTACAGGAACTGTCTTCCGTGCAGCCTCCTGGCGCATTGGGTCCTCATACTTCACCAACAAAGGTTATCCAATAAGATGTGAGTTTCTAAGTGCCTAAAATCTCTTCAGTTGATAAGAAACGCAGTCAGAATTTTTTAGGGGGGTTTTAGAGATGCAAAATAGTAGAGCATCATAATGTTCATCATTTCCATTTTTCCATTAACTAAACTAATAACAAGCAGCCGACTTGATACGAACCCCAAGTGAAAGGAAGTAAATTAGAAAGGAAATACTTCTTGTATTCAGAAAACTAAAATTCCCCCATGTTTGACTTAAGTTTGTTAGCACTTGGACTAGCTGTTACGATTTTCCAAGTTTTTAGGAGGTAGTTTTGATTTCCACATATCCTTTAGTGATTTGTTTTCTTTCAGTTTATTATTAGCTTTGATGTATGCCTATTTAAAGGCTTATTTGCTGAATGAATAAACCATTGAATTCCTCCCCACTACTCTATTGTATTTTGTTAGTTTTAGCATTATCTTTGCTATCTTTAACAAGAGCCCGAAGTGGTCCCGCACAACCATGTGGAGCATATGACTTGCACGGATCACCCATGTATTCAGACCTAATTCAGAAGAATCAGACGTGACTTTCGAAAAGATAGTAGCCTCAACCTTCATCCACATCACTGCAAAGTTGAATCTGGCCAAGCATGGCAATCTCAATCTATTGTGGTTCTAGCCTCTGTCTTCTCAGTTCAACTCTGAATAGTTTCTCTATCTCTATTTTTTTTTGTATTTATCTTCTTTGGTGTATGTACTTGTTTTTTCCTCTTAGATTCTATCAATGAAAAGTACGTCGTTGATCGGAAAAAAAATGTCATGTGCAAAATGAATATCATGAAAGATCAAGTATTTTTAAAGTCCAGTTTGTGCAAGCTCAATCCAAGTAATTATGGAGATTGCAAGTTTTCCTACTATTGTAGAATTTTGTAGAAGTCTCCCTTTCTAGTTACTTTTGAAATATTTAGATAAGTTCATAATGTTGTAATGTTTAATTACTAGAAGTATGGGAACTATCTGGATAACAAATTTCAACCATTAAAAATGTTTGTTTACTTTAAATTCTATCAGTCTATTTATACAAGATTCTAATATAAATAGGTGAAGATATCATTTGCTCGAACCATCCCAACACTTTGTAAAAGTTCTATTCTGTTACTTTTTGCATATTTTTTTATACTTGTTAGATTCTAATAATTGTTTAAGCGTTGGATGGTCTCGCACGATGGTAGAGAAAACATTCAAGTTGTTACAATTTGATATCTTTAATCTCTTCTTCATATTTAAAAACTAAAAGATAATAATCTTGTATGTAAATTAAGAGTCTTAAATATAAACTAATGCAAATGATGGAGTCAATTTGTATTTGGCTAGAGCCATCTTTACTAGTGAATTGAAAAAGATATTATTGGCTACGAATTGGAAGAATATGAGGGCGTGGGGATACCGTTTTGGAGGTGCACGACACGCTGAGGAACTAGGTGGGGAGTTGACGGATTTGCCCGAATTGCAATGAGATGTGAGAATGATGATCCCTTTCTGGTCCGCGGCTGGTGCTAGATGTCGCATACTTGTTGGTTAGTATATCATTTATAATTCAGTTATGTGTACACGCTAACACACATATTTATTAGTTATTATAGCATAATGCATAACGACACTTAACTTCACTATAGTTGTTGTCATTGCTCGTTCCGCTACTACTTAACAAAAACAAACCTATCTACACATTTAGTTAAATTTCACATAAAAAATATGTGTATGTCAACAAACTTAATTCATGCATGTTATATACTCTTTCTTTTTCAAAATGAATGTAATGTTTTTCTTGAATTTTTGTTTTAAAATGACTGTCATTTTCTCTTTTTAGTAAGTTGATTATGCATGAAATGTCAATTAATTGTATTCTCATAACAAGTTAGTTAGTATCTCTTAATATACAATCATGGAGATACAATAATAAATAGACCACACTAACTAGTTTCTTTTTAGTTTTATATCAAAATAGAAACAATGACACATTTTGATAGGACAATGAGTATAAACTAGTGTGAAATGTGAATAGTAAATATATCATTGTAGCTAACAAATTTCTCTTTAGTCTTAGAATTAATTATTTGTAATTCTATTTATGTTATAACCAATTGGTACATAAATAAAAATGGTTACATTACTTGAATTTATATATATTTGTATACATACATTTTGATATTTTAGTATACTAACTGCAGTGCAGGCATTTGCTGGTCCATTATGTCCGCCTGGAGTATCGAGATCAAGATGAGGAAGAACAATCCAAATGCCAATATTGAATTACTATCTTATCAGCTACTTGTTGATTCCGTGCCCCCCAAATGCCCATAAAACAAGTTGATGGATTTTGTCAAATGGCGGCATTGCCTTGGACAAGTTTTATCCATTTGTTGATACAAACGTGTTGAGCCCCTAGAACTGAATTTACGAAAGATATTTTATCAATTTACTACCATTTGCTATATATTCATTCAATTAACCACATGCACTTAGTTTGATTTGTATATATTTTTCTGATTTAAGATGTGTGTTTTTCTATTAGAAATTGGTTTTTATTTTCTGTTTTTGTTTTGTTTTTTGTATACATTTTTTATTTTTTTTGGATTTTAATTCAACTTCTCAATTTGAGCCAAATATTATGAAGAATTTGAATTTGGATGGTATTTAACACATATAACGAGATTGAAAATACACTTACAATATATGATCTGAAATGCAAATTCTTATATATAGTATCATGTAAAATTTTATTTGATACAAATTAACAGAAACCATGAAAACAAATTACATGTATCCTTTAAAATCATTATATACTTTGTCCTATTAATGTCACTCTTCTCTCAATTTATGTGTTAGTATATATTCCCTCAATCCCATAATAAATGTCATGATTACTTGCATTTTTGTTTCAAAATAAGTGACTTGTTTTATTTTCTACAAAGTTAGTTATGCATGAGTTAAATTTTAAATTGAAACATAAACAAATATGATAACATTCTCTTGTGAATATTTGATGCATAGCATATACTTCATAATCGACTTCGTAACTTGTCTTAGTTGTTGATGTATCATTTGAAAACAAAACAAAAAAAACTACGATATTTGGGAGTAGTAAAATTACTTTCTAAATTATTCATGGTGATTGTCTAACATTTGATATCTATATATGTCTATTGTTGCTTCATGTTAATGTTTTTAAGGATCAAAAAGTGCAAATTAAAGGCTACACTTGTTTAAGGGATGGAGATATCGAGAGTTTTGTCAGAGCTGTGAGAGCCATGGAGCCTGTGCTTGTTGCCATTTATATATCCCATTGATCCATTAGCATTTTGGAATCACAAATCCAATGTAAGTAGGAAGTAAAGTTCAACAATGTATAAGAGAATTGAGAAAGATATATATAATAAACCGTCTTAACATAATTGATTGTGTGTTGACATGCAGGCTATATATACCCAAGATCACAACAACCCCCGTACTAGCCGTACTGTAGATAGGATTGGCCATGTGATGATGATAATTGGATATGACTTGGACGGAGATGGGGACGAGGGGATCCCATTCTGGAGATGCACAACGTGTTGGGGAACCAGGTGGGACTGGGGGTCCATGCCTTTGGTATAGGCGACTTCCTAACGGGTCAATCACAAGTTAGGAGAAGGGACTAGCAGGCCACATGGATGCGGTGTGTCCATAGGGGTTTAGCCAACAAAATTACTACTCCAAACTATGAGAGCCATCTTCCATTTTAGCAAGTGAATTTGATTAGCTTGAGATGTTAAGTCATTCGTTTGTCAAATTGAACGAAATTCTGTCGATAATCTGATATATAGTCCATAAAGTACAATTATCAAACGAAAACTTGCTATTTATTGCAAGTCTATACAGCATAGAACACAAGGGACGTTACAAACAAAACGTACTTGGAAATCCATATAGCATCAATGCTGCACACAGCTCAATAAGACCAACGAAGTACAGCCAAACATCTAGTTTAAATGACATTATACAGTTGCAAAGAAGGAATCTGATCTATAGACAGACTCCTACTGTGTTCTCATCCTGCTACTTTCTGCAGCCCTCACTTGGGAAAAATATGGATGGGCCTGCAACAAATATACCTTCAATATTAGCATTTCTGCAATTATAATAGATTTATTCTATAGAAATACAACTACAAGTATCATAATAAGTGCAGACTGCAGAGTGCCCATTTTCCTTTTTTTACAAGAACTACAAATAGAGAGCAATGAGTATCAGCCAAAGAGTTACTTGTTAAGTCTCAGCCAAGACAGAAAGAAAATGGATACAAAAGGGCGTTCCATGCTCACAAATTCATTGGGGCAAGTATGTGTGTTAAATCATGAGTTGTTAAATCGTGAGGTGCATCTACTCAGTGGCTTAGCTAAGTCTCAGGAATAACTATTTGACTGACATTCCTTATGAGTCGGATGGAGAATTTTATTACTCCCTTCATCTCAAAATGAGTGTCCTCTTCCCTTTAAAGGAAGTTAGTTATGCATGAATTACCAATAATATCCTCGTAATAATTTATTTAGAATCTCTTAAGGTTGCGTTTGGGAACATGAATTTGATTTGAAATTCGTCATTTGAAATTCAAGATTTGAAATATTGTATTTCAAATACAAATATAATGTTTGGCAAATAAATAGAATTTCAAATGACAAGGTAAAACATGTCATTTGAAATCCCATGTTATAAGCATGTTTTGAATGCTATAGGATTTGACTCAAATCCAAATCCAAATTCTTGGAGTTCCCAAACACCGGATTTGGCTCAAATCCAGCATTTCAAATGAAATGCTGGTTCCCAAACACAACATAAGTTTATTACAACACATGCTTTAATTTTTCTCCAAAAGAAAACCAAGACGCTCATGTTAAGACAGAGAAAGTATTTTTTTCCCCTTTTTCCTGTTTAGAGAGAAACCCGGCCACATGTTGCAAAAAGTTTAACTCAGCCATAAGTCTAAAGTCAACCCAACACCAAAACAGTAAATCCCAATTTGTTACTTTGTCCGTCTCAAAGTTGTCTTGTTTGACACTTTAACACAACAATTAAGGATGATTTTTATAGCGTTTAGTTTTTCCCCCATGTACCTCCTAATGCATTTGCTGTAACAAACCCGAGTGGGTCCCAACTAATGTTTCTTTAGAATATTATTGGTAGTTCAGGCATAATTCACTTGTTGAAAGGGAAATATTACACTTATTTTGAGACAAACAAATTTAGTACGGGCAAGACTTATTTTGGGCGGAGGGAAAGTATATGAAAAATGATGAGTAAGTTCATGCAAGATTACCATAGCTTCTTTTGCAGTTAGTCTGTCCTGATGATCATATCGAAGGAGTCTATCAAGAAAATCAATGGCCTGTGTATCAGATAGCAAATAACAAGCAGGATGATTAGTATGTCAAAAGAAAAGGCTAAAAACCAACTCTTGAGATAGTTTTAAGAAGCTACAGAGACCTCTGGAGAAACCAAATGCTGATTGTCCGAATTTATAAATTTGGACCAGGGCTTCCTACTATGCCTGCGCAGAAGGATAAAACAAAAGATCAGCAAAAGCTGAGCATTGTTTACGATATTAGCAAACTACAACGTTCCCATTAACAACAAATTTTACTGAAAAATAGAAAGTCAATTATACATTTGACAATAAACTAATGTCAAGATACCTTCCAACAAGGGAATCAAGTTGAGGATCAAGCTCCAACTGGTATTTGTTCAGATATGTGTTTAATTCATCAGTGCCAAGTACCTGCAATTATGCTGACTAAACTTCAGAATTTATGTAACCGCAGGAATCTACAAGATCAGGAATATAGACCGTCTATCCATACATCGCCAGTCTACAACTAAGCTTGACCTTTTCAGCACAAACAACTTTACACCATATGTGCTACCAAACTATCATGCTTAACTGTGTAAAACTGTAAAATACAATGCACATCATGTCCTCCAGAAGCTGCTTATGAATGGGCCAATATCTAGTGGTGAACCAGTTTAATAATGAACTGGTAATAGGTGTCGAAGCATTAACAATTCTGGGGGTCACAAAATCATAGCATCAGCCAACCAAGGGTTGATGAGCAGGACTAATCGGTCAACCAAAATTCTACAACATAACTAATATTAATCAAATGTCTGGGTATTTAGCACTAGAACCAGCTATTTACTGCTAAGCTACCTTGGCAATTTTGACAAGCTGATCATGATTGTCATGCCCATAGAAGAAGGGTTCCTTGCGGAATATCTGCACAAATACGTCAAGTAAAATCAGACACAATCAACAACCTTAGAAAATTGAAAGGACAGCAAATAGGGTTCACTATTGCAGAATATCTCACCATTCCAGCAAACATGCAGCCAAGGCTCCACATGTCCAGAGAGTAGTCGTAGTCTTGCAAATCAACTAGAAGTTCAGGCCCTTTGAAGTATCTGATTAACAAGGAAAAAACCCTTTCTTATTTCTGAAAAAGCAAATTCAAATATTGGGAAAAAAGGTACTTAAACTTAATCACTAGAATACAAATTCAAAATTCAACAACATAACCAACTCTATAAGTGGGAAAGTCAATCCCTAACCAACATATCCTTAATTTTTACAAAAAACAGGATAGTGGACACTCATTTTGGGACAGAGGGTGCCCAACTTATTTATCAAAAGTTTCATAGTATATTCTTGCGAAATCCTTCACGGATGAGTGATGCATGAAACTTGGATGGATGGATGTGTTTCACACACCATTATATTAAAGCTTTAAGAAGAGACAGTACATTATAACTTAAAGATTACAAGCCAGGATTTTAGTATAGATTTATGGGAACGTACATCCAATAAACTTAGATCTTCACATTTTGGGATAGACAGTTCATTAATAGTTCAATCCTTTGGCAGACATTAAACATCTGTTCATTTGATTTAAGTTTCAATGCCTCCAAATGGCAAAATCCTTAAAGCTTGAACTCTTTAAAACCTCTTAGGGATGATAATAATGCTATGCATGATGAAGTTTCTTAAGCAGGTTATAAACAATAAACTATCTGTCGTTTGGATAAATATGTATACATGCAGAATACATTTCTTCTAGCTTCGCTTGTTTCAACAATCGTGGTCATATTGGGACCTTAATGCATGAGTTGATAGTTACCATACAAAGTTTTCGGGGACCCAAAAGTTGGACTATCTAGGAATCCGTGGTATAGGCAACTGGAGCATACAAGCTCATAAGCTTGGTCCAAATCTCCATCTTTGAAACCGTGCACAAATTCATGGCTAGTCTATTTATACTTGGCAGAATTGCATCTGTTTTCCTTATCTTACCATTTCACAAGCTCCTTCTATTAAGGATACTGAGGAATATTCAACCTAGGCCTATATTTTATAAATTGATCAGGATTGCATAATATAATGTAGATAGCAAAATGGTTTTATGATCTTTCTGAATTTTTACCTTGAAGCCACACGAACATTGTATTCCTTTCCCGGATGATAAAATTCAGCAAGACCCCAGTCTATCAAGCGGAGTTTTCGCAATTCATGATCAATCATAACATTGTGAGGCTTGACATCTCTATGCATTATTCCTTGTGAGTGACAATAATCTAATGCCTGCAATGCAGATATTGTTCAATTACTAATTTACTATAACATGAAAGATTGTATTTAGAACATCTCTGAGATAGATCTCTTAAACAATCAGAATTTTTTAGTTTATATGTCAATACCACACCTATTATCTTCCTAATAGAAATGCAGATGAACCTGGTAACAGGATAAAGCGGGAAAAATCGTTGGTAATTTACCCATCTTCCAGGACACAAATAACTATGAAAGATGGCACAATGGTTTAAAACAATAGGATAATTATTAAAACACATTTAATATAATGAAGGACGGTCCCTCACAAGTAGGAAATCACAATTTGGTTCAATCAAGCACTTAAGGTTGATTTTGACATCATATTCTTAAAGGGGGTGGCATCTTAAGCTAGCGGCTTAAGCAAACTAGTAACGATACACCAAGTTAGAAACCACTCACAAAAGATATGGCACCTTAAACCCTTATAAAAAAATATTCGGAGGAAATATTCATGCCTTGGCCTAACTATACATGTTGAAAGGGAGAAGCAGATCAAGAGAACGCACAATCTAGTGATTTGAGTGTATACAGTACCTTGAGAAGCTCATATATGTAGTACCGTATGTCATAATCAGTCAATGTTGGGTACAAGACTTTGAAATCTGTACTGTTTACATACTCAAATATCAAGCTAGGAGTTTTTGAGTGCTGATCTCTGACAATGTCCAGAAGCTTAACAATATTTGGGCCTCCACAAAGGTTCTGAAGTATTTTTATTTCTCTCTTTATCTGCACAAGGATAATTAGAAAGGTTATTCATCTCATACTCATTGCATTAATAAACCTACAACATACCAAGTGAATGATATATATTATCAACGCACAAAGTATAACATCGTATGAAGCCATCAAGCATAAAAACTCTACTTCTCTGCACATAGAAGGCGTTCCTATACATCACTCACTGCTTAGTACAGCCAATATATTCTTACTTTCTGGTTACTGGTACTCAACCAAAGATCAAGCAAATGGCGCACTCACACACACAAAAGCAATGATTTTTTACTAATATGCCATCAGTCTCATGGACAAAGAAAACGAAACTTACCTTCTTCTTCTTAACAGGCTTGAGGATCTTGATTATGCACCGTTCATTGTTGTTCACATTTATGCCTTCAAAAACCTCACTATACTTCCCCCTTCCAACTTTTCGAACAACTTCGTAATCATCTTGATCACTAAAAGGAATATAAGAGAAGAAGAAAAAAGTTCAATATACACAGAAACTAAAGTCACGAAATACACCATTGCATTCTTTTCTTGTATGCATGAAATTAGATGTGAATTTATGCAAATGACTTCTCTCGAATTCTATACAACATTACATTTGTTGTCGGGCAATTACTTATTTAGGTGAGAATTGCATTGTGTCAAACTACGAAGGATTGAAATGACTTACCTAGCTTGTTTAGTTTATAACTTATTGTTAATGGTTTGTAACGACTAGCAACTTAGAATGTTGAAAATGAAGTTGAGTTTACTTTGTAAAGAAGACAACTTTATTTAATCATAAACCTAATCATGTAGTCTACTTATATAAAAATAAATGTAATTTTAAGCATAAAAAACTTGTGTGGCCTAACATATTATGCCCTTTTATTTTGGAAGATTACAGATCAGGTCTCCACATCATGTATCATGACCGAGTCCAATTGGCGCCTCATGCTCAAAAGTGAACAATAGCGAGCAGAGCTAGGCACAATGCAGTATCTACCAGAGATTCAATCAAATAACTACATTGACATCATATCTACGAAGCTTAAAAATCAAAACTTTAAAATTGGGTTTCCTTATCATTACGCTAACATTCAGAACCCTAAATTTCCTCTAGAATTTTCTCAGCAATCACTACGCAATCCCTAAATAAATATCCGAAGAATTAGGGTTTAGGAAAAATTTACCCCCATTGAACGATGAGAGACTCGTAGTCCCAATACTCCTTGGGCCTCACAACATTGACGTCGGTGTAAACCCTAGCCTTCGACATGGCTCGGAAAGGCAAGATCTCGCCGGCGGTGGTGGAATCGGAGAAGACCTTATTGAAAACGTCACAGTGGTTGAGGAGGAAGGAGGTGTGATTGGTAGTAGAAGAGGAGGGGGTGCGCAGGATAGGAGCGTGCGCAACCGGCGCACGCAAGGGAATTAGGGGGCCGAGGAGCA
>JAYMTJ010000337.1:0-11816 GCA_036897525.1 Pelargonium x hortorum | reverse complement strand
TAGGCGAAGGAAATGGAAGGAACAAGCTTCCAACGCCGTAGATAGCTACAGTGAAGAAATGGAGAACCGAGCTCAAAGGGCGCGGATTCAGACCAGAGAATAGAGATATTGGCCCTTTTGAGAATATGCCGCTAAGACTCAAGTAGTCAAAACATGCTTGGCGCATTTCCATACTTGCAGGGTCAGGAGACGCGCATAAGACCTTGTACAGAGGCACAGAGCTCCTGCCAATGTGTTTATGGTCAACGCCACAGGCTGCAAGGCATGAGGTTTGGCCATTTATCAGGAAACAGGCTTCTTCAGAACTATATCAGAATATCAGAATTCTTCGTACCTTGCGAAAAGTGTAGAAAGATTCTAGATATTTGCAGAGGAAAGAGGCGTTGTTGAGGTCTTTAAGGGGTCGAAGAAGATCTCTCAGTACAACGATATCAGATAGAGCAACGGTCATGCCTCCTCCTGTCAGGGGATGCCTCATGTTGAAAGCATCTCCCATCAGAAGCGCGCCGGGAGTGGGTAGAGGTGTTGCAGGCATGCTTCTGTTTGTCATAGTTCGTATATTACCTTTCTCAATTGCGTATATGAATGCGTCGTGCAGCTCTCTAGGAATCTGGAAAACACGGGTTGTCAAAAGTTTGGTTATAGATCGAATAAATGGAACTGAAAAGGTCTTGTCAAGATTAAAGAAGATTGCAATGTACAAGCACCTGAGGAGCAATGACGGTTTTCAGGTAAGTCTCCATTTCGCCATTGGAAATGGAAGGAACTTTTTGGCCGAGAACGTCGACCAAACAGCGAATCTCAGTGCTGTAGATGGGATAAAACAAGATGGGCGAAGGATCCACCAAAATGACATGTCCATGGTTCACATGTGGAAGCTTGCAGTTTTCCAATATCATGCCAAAAAAACACGAGGGGACATCAACCAGAAGAAGTGGTAAACGTGTTAGTACAATGTAAATACACACAAACGTCAAACATTTGTGATCAAGATTGGCATCATCTGTACAACCTTGGGCTTGCAAAGGGAGCGTCTTAGATTTGAGAAACCTCCATCACATACTATTGTCAATGGAGCACATGCTGTAAGCTCTTCACCAGTCTTGGTTTTGTACTGCACTCCTTGGACAGTTCCTTACTCGACAACGAGGGATGTGTCACTTCCTTCCACCAGCTTCACTCTGCATGGAAATTCAAGAACGACGACAAATAACAGGTTCGGAAAATACCTTTCAAGTTTCTACAATGAAATTCAAGTCAATAAGATTAGGGTATATTGCTTATAAATACCCTATACTTGGCCCTTTTTTGCAGATAACGCCCTATACTTTTTTACATGACAACTAACTCTGTTCTTTCCGTTTTTCATTTTGTCTGCTACGTTTAACTGATATTTTTCTCTCATTATGTATATTACACATAATCTTTGTCATTTTATCCTTACAATCACCATCCATTTCACACTGCCAAAATAAAAAGTTGAAAGTATAGGGAGCTATATGCATATAGGGCCAAGTATAGGGTAGTTATATGCAACTTGGAAGTTCGAGAAAAGGCGATAAATAACAAGTTAAGAAAATTCCTTTCCGGTTTTTACCATGAAATTTAAGTCAATAAGATTAGGGTATATTGCTTATAAATATATCATACTTGGCCCTTTTTGCAGATAACGCCCTATACTCTTTTTCGTGACAACTAACTCTCTGTGCTTGACGCTTTTCATTTTGTTGGCTAGATTTAACTGAATTTTTTTTCTCTTATTATGTATATTACACTTAATCTTTGTCATTTTATCCTTACAATCATCATCCATTTCACACTGCCAAAATAAAAAGTTGAAAGTATATGGAGCTATCTGCAAATGGGGCTAAGTATAGGGTAGTTCTACGCATTTTGGAAATTCAAGAAAGGCGATAAATAACAGGTTAAGAAAATTCCTTTCCAGGTTCAGCTATGAAATTCGAATCAATAACATTTTGGGTAAATTGCATATAAATACTTTGTACTTGGCTCTTTTTTTCTTTTTTTGTAGATAACCCTCTATACTTCTTTTTCGTGTTAACTCTCTGTACTCTCAGTCTTTCATTGTCAGTTAGATTTAACTGATTTTTTCTAAAATTAATATTACACATAATCTTTGTCATTTCATCCTTGCAATCATCATGCCAAAATGAAAAATCGGAAGTATAGGGAGCTATCTGCAAATGAGACTAAGATTAAATAGAACATACTTTGGTAGAGTTGCAGCTTTTTCCTTCGTTTTTTGGATGAACCGCCTGTTGTGAAAGCTTCTCCCGGCAACATCTGAATTAAACTTCTCCAAAGGGTACGTAAGTTTAGTGCTTTTTCCATCCTGGTAAAGTGCATATCCAAACACGCGTTGCGCATCAATCTCATTGACACAATCTGCAGAAACACAAGAACATATTGTTATTAGCCTTCACTTGGTGGACAAAGTGAAAGTGTAAAGTTTGTTAAGTTTATTGTTTTTGTTTTTTTACCTTCAAGGCCTAACTCGACTAGTTTTGGGCACCCTCCGGGTTGTAGCAGCTCACCAACAATTCTGTCGGGCTGTGTCAAGTCTCTTTCAATCACATAAACTTGGCGTCCGTCCTGCAAAAATCAGCATCAGGCTTCGTATCAATTAAAAACATGGGTGAAGTTGTTTGGTACCCCTTGAACTGATTTTGCTTTAGCTTTGGCCTCTAATTAGTGCTTTTTCATTGTTTTAGCCTCTAACTTGTCAAGTTTTTAGTTTTATCCCTTGAAACCTGCTACAAGTTACAACTGGTTTGCTAAAACCACATTACCATGCAATGTCAGCAGATGAGTCAATGTCGGAGCTAGGGGTGGGACGTAGTAGGCAAGAGTTCACCTCAACTTAATAAATAACAGAGTTTTAATGGTAGAATTGATGTTGACGCTCTGTTGAGTGGTATGTGTGACTCCCCTCACCCATCGAAGACATGAGTTCAAATAACTATTCAAATTCCGAAATTGATTCAGTTTTCATTTTAAGTGTAGAAGCTAAAGAAAAATGTGTCCCCTCCACTTTCCACAGATGGCCCCGCCATTGCACTAGACACGTCAAGATGTTAGTATGCACATCAGAAGATGAGTCAATACTAAAGCTCCAGCTCTTAATTAGGATTTTATTTATTGTTTTATTGCTTTAGCCTCTAAACTTGTCAAGTTTTTGGTTTGCCCTTGAAACCTGCTACAACCGGTTTCCAACTGAAGCTTTCACCCTGAACTTGAATTTACATTGTTTTAGCCTTTAAACTTGTCGAATTTTTAGTTTTACTCCTTGAAACCTGCCAATAGCCGGTTTTCAACTGTCACGTCAGCAGATGAGTCAGCATTAAAGAAAACTTATACTTTCATTTTTGTGCAGGACTAAACACCAATTCGGGGCTAAAGCTAAGCAAGTCCACGAGGTATCATACCATTTTTTCTGAAAAACACTGCGTACGAAATCCAAGCTCAGCTTGTGTAAGCAAGAGCCTGCTCCGGCTACGCCAGCACCAACAATGATAATGTCAGTACCTTCAAGTTCAACAACCTCAGGTATATGATGTTTTTGGTCATCTGGGTTTGTGTCAAGACACTGATCATCATTTACTGATATTATGTCCTCTGAATTTGAAGCTTTTGTGTTTTTGTTGGTTTCTTTGAAACTGAAGAAGAACATGAACAAGGAAGCAACTGCTCCACACGAAAACATATACTCATAAACCATCTTCTTCCAGTGATTTGGCAGAAAAAGAAGAAAAGCTGATGAAATGGTCTCTACTTTTTGGTCTCTCTGTTCTTTATTTTGGATGTTGTGTTTTGATTTTTGAAGCTATATTTGGTGCTCTTTATAGGTCTTTAGGCAACAATGAAAATAGATTTGTAGTTGTGGTTTTGACCCAAAAGTCGTGGTTAACATAGTGGACAATTTGGTATGCTCTTTATTCTGTTTTTATGGTGAATGTAATTTGGTTTTTAGGTATAAATAGAATAGTAAATATAATAAACTTGAATTATGAAACTCTTATGCTAAAATTAAGAGAAAAAAATAAATTCAAAGTTTGCCAAAACATTTTAGAACCTTCTTTTCACATTTTAATCCAAATAGAGTCAGAGTTTTTCGTGGTCAATCTATACTCAAAACAAAAAAAATATACAAGTTCGTGTGATTTTCTAATAGATTTATTTGATATGAATCAAATCACAAAAATGTAGATCGAATTTTGAACCATTAACCAAATTGTTAAAAGAAGAGTTTTCAAAATTCTCAATTTTGGTATCACATGTAACAGTAAAACTTTATTAATCTTAACCGTTGCTTTCAATAAAATGCACTTCCATTTAGGCCATGGTGATTAAATCAAGTTGATGATTAGAGAATTTTTTTTTAAATGATATGGGTTTATATTTAGAGATCAACCATTACTTTAGTACATCTAAATTTCTAATTAAGTTTCACCTTTAAAAAAAAATCTAATTAAGTTTCAAAATTCTTGTCAAAGGCTTTGGAAAAACTGACCCCAAAACCACAGATTGAACCAAATATCTACTGAAAAAATTGTTCCAATTTAGTCTCCCAAAGACTTTTATTCAATCTGATCTATTCCATTAATTTATAACAAAATATATTGATGGAATCAACTTAGAACAAAACTGAAGAGTTAAAAGGCATGACAATCTTGTCAATTTGTTAAATTTGAATTATAAAATTTTGTTTCAAAATAATCCGAGCTAATTTATACTTATACTTAATCATCACGTGGGTCTAATTTATTGACAACATAATAAACTGGACCAACTTAAAAAAAAAAAAATCCAGTCGTCCTAAAATGAGTATCATTCTTTTCATTTTGTTCATTTGAAACAAATTTAGAAATTAATTATTGTTGCAAATATACTCTTGAATATGAGTTGTAACAAACTCACTAATTTATTATATAGAACATTTTCCATTTACAAAACATAGAACAATATGGTCTTTTGATCATATAATCAAAACAATAAATTTAAACTCTATATAATGTTTCAAGTCCAATTACAGCTTCAAGATTTTGGATGTCAGATACCAAAAATCTTCACACAAAACATTTACATTATCCAACATTCTAAATACACTACAGTTCCTTCAAAAATCCAAATATCCGTGACCAAAAATAAAGCGACTAATCGATTTAATACAAAGAATACAACAAATCAGGTATTTCTCTATGAACACAGTACGTTCAACTAGTAATTCTCTAAACTTGCATCTTTGTAGTTTCGAGTATTCTAATTTAATGCACATAGCTATCGAGATTCGAGAAAAGCTAATGTCATGAGTCCTCAAACTGATGATGGTCAGTCTCATCGAAGATTTCCTCCTAAAACGCGATAAAATCAATATCAGGAAACGAATGCTATTGTTTACGGGACAGAAGAACGGAGATGAAATGGAGGTTTGTGTTTTGTACCTGTAGGAGCTCTTCGATGACATCTTCCATTGTTATGATGCCTACAGCTTCTTCTTCCTCGGGAACTTTCGGGAGCGGACTGCCGTCTATTTGCAAAATGTCAGAGTACATGTCCTTTGTCCACTTTCTACTTCTCGAGCCTCCGCCCCTGTTGAATGAATTGCTTTGATTGGGGAAGCTCTTCCATTTTTGAAGCGATCTCTTGCTCTTTAAGATCCTCTCGAGTGGAGTCATATCACCATCGATGTCGACTCTCACATCCCGAGCAGAATCTACATTTGGAGAAAGCATTAAGCAGTTACACAATGATAAAAATCTCCAGATTTAGAAAGATAATAAACATGATAGAATGTTCGTATGAAAATCTCATTTTCTATACTATTCTCAATCTTGAACAAAATTCTAATACAAACGCTCCTAGAGCTGGCGATTCGGGTTTCAGGATGGAAAGGCCTAGCCAGAATCCAACAACCCCAAGAGGGGTGGGGGTTTTGGATCGCACGTTGGGTCGGATTTGTCTGACCCGACACGCAATTCTGCCTTTATAAAACCAACCTCTTCTATTCTATGTGACTTGAACCCGCAAACTATGGGTCGCCTTTGGTTGCCCACTGGGTCGATCCATATTGTCAGCCCCAACTTATTAGGATCTTTTTTGCATTTCCTTGTTGACGGAACAAGGTTTCCCAAACCATGGTTCTTGAAAACTAACCACCAAGACAATACCGACCAAACCGGACTAATGGAGGAAGAAGAAAACAATTGACCCACATGCCCTCTCTTTGATCTGCTCGTGCCCTTTCCAGCAGACATGAGGGCAGGAAAAATACGCTCAAATAGATTCAAAACCAGAGTTGGCAGTTTGGACCCAAAACCCAAAATAGTGAAAATATGATCTACATTCTAACGAGTTCAGAGTATATTTTACATAAAATATATCCCATTAATTTTCGGGTTGGGTTGGAGAAACCTGCACATTTTACATGTATTCGCAACCTTTTTCTATGCCGAACCACAAAACAGACTGTAAGCAGCAAAGATTATGGTATAGTATTGGAACTTACCATTAGGAGGGCTCTTGTTAGTAGGATGCTCTGTCTTGTTGCACTGTCGTATAACAATGGCCATGTGGCTGTGACCTTTCTGAAATTCATTCAAGATGTCATATAAGGGCAAAGTTTCTGGAACCCTGAAACCGACAAACAAAGCACAGTAGATAAGTAATATGACATAAACAAAAGAAGGGAATTTTAAACAATATCTGAAGCAATAATGGCTCCAAACCAAACAAAAATACCTCGGAATCCTACGTAGAGTGACATTTTTAATGGGCACTTCATCTTCTGGATGAACAGTTAGCAGATTCTTGGCCTACAAGTTAGCATAGACAGTTAGCAGATTCTTGGCTTACAAGTTGGCATAGTGGCGTGAGTAAAGGTACATTAGTATAAAGAATTGTCTGCCAATCGAATTGATTCTTGGCCTACAAGTTAGCATAGTGACGTGAGTAAAGGTACATTTTGAATAAAGAATTGTCTGCCGATCGAGTTAGAGAGACCCGAAAAACTATACCTATTACATAGCAGAGAAATCAACAGCCAAACAATGTATACCTAAAAAGGTCTTATTGGCACCTTCACAAATTCTAGAAGCATTTCATTCACGAGGGATGCATATGGTTCAATTATTGTGTGATTCTGAGTAAGTCAAATCTAATTCCAAGGAAAGTTTAAGGCCTTAGTATAACCAATATGCCATTGAATATTGATAATACCTTATCTTGCACAACAAGTTATACTTTAAAAGTGATGTGCGAGCACATTCAAAAGCCTCTTACATATTACTCTCCTAATGGTGCCTAAGACCTAGCGCTGTACAATCTCAAAACTGCTTGGTGTTTATGCGCAATCTGAAGACATGCATTCGGGCACTGACCATAATAAGTCAGTACCCGAATGCATAATTGTGCAAGGCAATTTGTCCAATATAAATCCCTACAGCTTACAAAATCTAGTCCGCTTTATATGTTCAGCCAATTAATGTGTTTCTTTAATAGGAGTATGACACGATTGAGGAGGAAAATGGTTAAATAAGATAACTGTTTGCTGGTAAATGGGATAGGGGAGAGATAATGTAAAGCCATATCATGGAACCAAAAAAACTATTTACTATTCATAAAAGAATGGAACTTGATTTACTTACCAGAATAAGTCCAATTATATTTGTAGGTTGCTCATAATAGACAGGAATTCGACTGTGTCCCTTCTCCAATATTAGATTCATCATATCCCTATATCACAAGTACAGATCGTCAGTAAAACAATGTAATGCAAAAGTGGTATTTTGACTTTTAAGTATACCAATTTTCTAAAATATCAGACCTGTCAAGCTTGGCATTGATATCAATTGCAAACGTCTCAGATATAGGAGTCATTGCATCACCTGCTGTTTTCTCAGTAAGCCCAAGTGCACCAGCAATGATTGTCGTCTCATCATGCGTCAATTCTCCACCTTTTCCTGCCTAACAAAAGTCAATAATCAGGTTATCAAAACAGATGGACAAATATATTGAATGGGCACAAAGTAAGTGTTGGCACGGCATTAAGTAGTTAGAATTACCAATAAACTTGTAAAAGGAGAAAAGGAAACAATTATGAAGTATGGTTTGAAGCAAAGTATTGTACTACTTACCTCATTACCATGCAAATCAACAAGTGTTTTCAACTCAGCTCTGCGAAAGAGAGCCACTCGTCCATGACCCAGCAGATAGTCTAGTAGCTGAGAACCAGATAACATTTTGGTAGTTGAGAGAAAAAATATAGAGAGTAAATAAACACTCTACCCTATTTCGCAGAAGTGGATGCTTAAACATGATATATAATACCTTACTTATGGGAAATGCAATGGGATAACATATCCAGACAAGGACACGAACAAAGGGAGACACTTTTGCGCCAATTGCCAAACCATATCGAGAGCATAGAGACTGTGGTATGATCTGTTTATAGAAGTAGACAAAACAAGTAAGGTTTTACTATGAGACATAAACAAAGCTTTAGATATGACTTGATGTTCCCTTCAAAACATAAGAATGTTTAGCCAGAATAAATTGGACCAATGTGGACAAATATTGTGTAAAACAAGAAGTCCCGCCACCTGACCACATTTTTGTATACTGATCTATCTATTATCATTTCACTAGTACTCTTAACATAGCAAATAGAACCTTAAAATGGATCCCTTACCTCACCAAAAAGAAGAATCAGTGTCACTGAAATTAAAATAGCACCCAAAGCATTAACCAGACTGTCAAGGAAAATAGGAAGTGCCTGTGAAAAAAGAGAGTAGATCCTGACATTAACTACTCTGTCAAGATATATGTAATAAGACAACTTTCTATGCTATGCTGCAATCTACTAAATATTTTTACCTCCATAGCGGCAGCATTGCAGATAAGGAGGGTGCAAAGTAAAAGATGTTGATTTCTGACAACTGGCAGTATCTTTGCTGTTACAACAAAAATTAACTTATTAGAATACATAGTTTTTAATGGTACTAAGACTTGCACTCTGTTAGCATTCACATTCAACAAGCATCATATGGTCATGAACTATTTGAAAAGTAACGTTGCGATATAGAACTTATGTATCCACTATTGAAAGTCGTTACCTCTAGTACCCATTATTGAGGACCTTCATATAATTCAACACTTTTATGACCATGTTACTGCACTGCAATTTCCACTATGCATAACATTTCTTGAAATGGTATGTTTAGGTTTACCAACAGGAATAACAAGCAAGACTCTTGAGTTATTTCAGTAAACAGGTAACTAGAAATTCGAAACTGAATTTCTTACTTGGGACCATAGGATGATAAAATGACTTCTCCATATATGCATTACATGGTTATGGGGTAGAAATAGAGAAAGGAACAATGAATTTCTCTTCAGAAACTTAGACGAGCCAACCAAATGTTGAGATATGAGCCTAATAGATGAAGAATTTGTCTCAAGAAGTCAAGCACTCCAAACAACCGTCATTCCGGCAGACTCGAGGAGGTCAGCACAGGCAGAGAAACGGCCGTGCAAATCAAGCAAATGGCCGTGTGCTTTTGGGCAGAGACGAAGCTTGTCAACTTACATAAATTGAATGGCCATGCAATTGACCAGCACGGCCAGGCTTTTGCACTGCCAGCTATTTCCTAATCTCTTCTAAGTGCAGCCTGTGGGCAAGTAATTTGCTGAACCATGTAAATCCTGTGTTTTGTGCGTAATTGATTGATGATTGTTTTACTTTTTGTGCTTGTTCATGTATCTCAATGATTGAGATCCGTGTTAATTTCCCAACACTAAAATCTAATAAGATATTAACACTAAAGTCTAAGAAGATATAAAACAAATAACATAAGGGTATAACCGTTTGACAGCTGAAAAAAGAGAAAATATTATAAGGAATTTGATACAATCAGTAAATAGGAGAGACACTCTTGAAGGTGAACATATATGTATATACATACATCATAAATACTACCTGATATACTTGAAAAGTATATTCTAACCAAAAAAAGAAAAGGGAAAAAAGGTTATTGGAACAGCTCTCTTTGATTTGTACAAGTGTTTGAGCAATTAGATCATTCAATAAATGCAACTATTGTTAAAAGAATCATTTTTTATATTTCTATATATAAATTCCATAAACAAACACCTTTTCAACATTTTGTCTCCAATTCAACTATAACAACTTCTTTTAAGACAAATTCATCCAAATTAAGAAGCTTACATCCACGTCTACCTAACGAAGCAGCTCAAATCCCACCAAACATCCATTTCTACCTAAAAAGGCAACTCAAATTCCACAAGACATCCATACACACAACCTTTACTCTGAACCACACCAACCAAAAACTTATGTCCCAATCTTACATCTAAATCAAATAGAGTTTCATTAATTCCACTTACTAATCTTATCTCACACCTTCTCAGCAACCAAACAGAGCACAAACAGAATAAATGGAGAAATTGGTTAGGGGGGGTGTGGATATTGGCTTGCTTGCAATCAATGAACAACAATTCAACATTTTGTCTCCAATTCAACTATAACAAAATTCATAGACGTCTACCTAATAAAGATACTCAAATTCCACAAAACATCCATACACAACATTTAATCCAAATCAATTAACCACAACAACCAGAAACTTATGTCCCAATCTTCAACCAAGCAGATTCAATCATCGCCAACAATAGCATTTGTTTCAACAAAAAGGCTTATGTTATGCTCACAGCTCAATCATGCTAAGTTTGATTTTCCTCCTGGACCCCATACCTCAACAATATTCAACTTTCTTATCTTTTCTCAGCATCCAAACAGAGCACAATTCAAACAAAAATCACCACCAAAAAAAGGGAGAAGATAACATTTAAAATTACCGGCATGCTTGCAATCGATGAACACCAATTCAACTATAACAAAATTCATCAAAATTAAGAAGTTTAACATAGACGCCTACTCTAATTCCACAAAACATCCATACACAACATTTAATCTGTATTAGTTCACCACAACAACCAGAAACTTAAGTCCCAATCTTCAACCAAGCAGATTCAATCATCGTCAACAATAGCATTTGTTTCAACAAAAAAGCTTATGTTATGCTCACAGCTCAATCAAGCTAAGTTTGATTTTCCTCCTGGACCCCATACCTCAACAATAATCAACTTTCCTATCTTTTCTCAGCATCCAAACAGAGCACAATCCAAACAAAAACCACCAAAAATATTGAAAATAAAATTCAAAAAAATTACCAGCATGCTTGCGATCCTTAGGAGTACCAGACTTCGCGAGGACCTCAAGATCAACAAGGCTCATCGACATGAGCCCCAAGGTGAGCCCAGACATCATCCCAGCGAACAGCACCAGCAACGTTATAATCATCAAGCGTATAAAAAAACCGGTCTCGCAACACCTATACTCCACTGCCATTGCTCCACTACCACCGCAAATAAAAAAATAAAAACCTAAATCAGATCCGCACCGGAGGCTCCTCCTCCATTTCCGAACCTTCCAGCGAAATTCAAATCAAATCAAAAATGGCTACGCAGAGGTCGGGTTTATATAGAGACAGAGACGGAGGACGACGACGAAAAAGGTCACGAAACGGTGTGTTTTGGCGCGGTGCTTGTGGAGGTTGTACGTGGGGGCAGTGTTGGTATAAATGTACAAGTGGGAGTGTGCGACGGAGCCGGCGGTCGGCGACGGAGATTACACACCGGTGGACGGCGGAGGAGAGAGAGGGACAAATTGTGTGGGGTTTTTGTTTTTATATCTGAGCTGCAAGCGTTTGGACCGACGT
>JAYMTJ010000336.1:0-11820 GCA_036897525.1 Pelargonium x hortorum | reverse complement strand
CATATATGGTTAAAAAACACGGAACAATTTTTCGTCAGTTCTAACGTTTTTGGTTGCTCAGTGAAAAAGACTAGTTGATAAAAAGTTACAAATTATAAAATATTTGTACAGTTAGGAACATTAACTTCTGAGAGCGTTTGTATAATTTAGACATGTTCGTTAATTTATAACGTGTTAAAAAAAAATTGAATTTTCGTCGCTCACTGTTCATATTCTTTATTCTCTAATGTAAATATTGGTTTGTTGAAACTTGAAAGAACATTCAAACAACCAATTTTGAACTTTGGAAGTTTCCTGTGACTTAAACACAAACAGTGAAATGGAATAAACCATTACAAGATTCTAAATTCTCTGAATGGTAACAGTTGATAAGAGTTCTAACAAACCTTCTTGTGGTTCTCTATTGACTTATCAGAAAAATGGAACAAAAACATAGAAGATAATGGTCAGTTATTTTGACCACAAAGCCATGTCAAGATGGAGACATATAAACTAGTTTCAAATTTCAATGAGAACATTACAGAATCTTGTCTTTGTGTGTTTCTTTTTTCAACCTCACAACTTAATAATGAGCCCACCTCTCTTAAAGCACATTCATTGCACAATAATTTCTCAACTATTCAAGTAGGGCCATTCTCCAAGATATTTTACTAGCAAATCTTGACACAAGTCTCAGGATTCATGGATAAGAAAACTAAGTGTAAGCTACTCATCTCTTATATGGCCTTGAGCGCCTGAAGAATGTCGTTCTTTAAGTCGTCGAAGTCTTCAACTCCGAAGCTGAATCGCACCAGATTGTCCTTGATCCCGTATTTAGCTCTCTCTGATTGGCTAAGATCCCTGGAAATTGGTTTGGAAATAATGAAAACATCCTCTTCCGGCACAACTAATTGTAGCATGTAAAAACGATTAGAGGGACAAAAACAGAAAAAAGTATACCAGTATGACATTATTGCAGGCTGATCTACGATGCTTTCACAGCCTCCAAAGGAAGGGGCGATGTAAGGAATTTTCAAGGCATCGATGAACTTTGCAGTAGTGTTCAAGTCCCCGTCAATCTATGAAGTAAGCATCATTAGAGGCATGAATAATTGGTAAATAATTCGAAATAGAAATTGCTACGAAGGAGTATATGGTATCATTCAGTGCACACTGCACACACCTCAAAACTAACTACACCACCAAATCCAGTCATTTGTTGCTTGGTGATATGATGCTCGGGATGGCTTGCGAGGCCTGGATAGTAAACATGTGTCACCTGCAAGACCTTCATGTCAGTTTTCTGAGGCATATATATGGCAAAGGCAAGTTGTTGCTGAAAAGTAACTTGAGAATGTAACAAATAAGAAACCTTCGTAATTTACAAAGACAGAATCCATAAAGTGTACCTTGGGATGTGCCTCTAAAAGGTGGGCCATCCTCAATCCTGTAGTGTTTTGCTGCTGTACACGAAGATGCAGTGTCTTCATGCCTCGGATGACCAGATACGCGGCATTCTGATTAAACAAGGAACATAGTGATTAGTGACTCCAAGTGGCACAATAATTCCAATTTTGAGCAAAAAAAACCAATGCGTATTCTGATCAATCAATTTGCTGATTTGCAGCTTAAACGGTGACTAGATATTGCCAAGTACTGATAATGATGAACTTACTGGATTAAGAGCACCACCCAAAATGTGATGCATTTTACGAACTGGAGAGATTAGCTTTTCAGAACCACTGAGGCAACCACCAAGCACCTGAAATAGTCACCATCCTGGTTTGTTAGATAAGTTTCCAATGAAAACGAAAAAGTAGACTGAATACTAACATACTTACATCATTGTGACCTGCAATATATTTTGTCATAGAATGCAAAACAAGATCGGCACCAAGGGCAAGGGCCTTCTGGTTCAAAGGTGTTGCAAATGTTCCATCAACACATACAAGTGCTCCCTTGCTATGACAAAGCTTCGATACCAACTCGATGTCAACACAACGGAGGAATGGGTTAGTTGGGGATTCCGTAAAGAAAAGCGTAACCTGAATAAGAACACTTTACTAAGTAAGGTTGTGTATTCAATACTATAAAGAGTACATCCAAAACAACAGGAACACGAGGAGCAAATAGGAAATATATTTACTGACATTGTTTTCATCCAGGGCAGATCTCAAAGCATCCATATCAGCAGGATCAATGACAGTGGCCTGCATAAGGTCATAACAAAAGTCCAAATTAACATGAAAATCATTTGCCCTGAAAACTTGGCATTTCTCAGAAAACCAAAACCAAGTTTAACAAAGCTTAACTTAGTTTTCCAATACTTTCTTGATTTTCTAGATGACCAAATTTCACCGCTACAGTTTTTTGGCCATATGACATTTGCTTTCAAAGGAATCGAGTGTTAAATATATTCTGTTGCATGAAATTATAAAGATGCTGTATCTATGGTAAAAATAAGGCAAATCTCCTCATCAGATATACGGTCATCTGCCCACCAATTACCTAATTGTCAAAATTCCTTTAACCCAGAGATCAACAACTCTTCAAGTAAATGCAACTCAAAATAAATGATGCAGGCATGGGGCAGAATGGGAGTAGATTTGCCTAATGTGAAATCATAATTCAACAAAAAATGAGACTTCATGACCACCCCACTTTCACTGATTTTACCATCCTAACTTCACTAACTAAAAGATGTCCTTTATATGCAATTCAGTAAGAAGTTATATTTGTTGTTGCTGCAGCCCTCTTTTACATTCAAAAACATGTTCTTTTGCTTGTCAACAAAAACATTTTACTGCCTTTGGTTTCAATGTGCTATAAAGCTTCAATATTTGTTTGAATATGCGAGAGCCAGAGCACAATCTATGTCCATTCTTTTTTCCTGTGACTGTGTTGGTACACACACATACACACACAATGCTTTTACAAAACTTGTAATAGCAGAAACACAAAGCAACACCCACCTTGATTCCCATCTTGGGGAGAACAGTCTCAATGAAAATCCTAGTCTTTCTGTAGCAATCTGTCGTAGTGACTATATGCCCGCCGGCAGGAACCAGTGCCAGAAACATAACAATGCTGACACACATCCCAGATGCGGTTATCATAGTCGACTCAGCCCCCTCGAGCGCACTATTCAGAACAGAGAACATCCAATCACTTACTCTAACAAATAGAACTCAAAACTTTGCAAATACACTTCAAAATGAAGAACAATTCAACCTTATCTTCTCCCCTGCAACAACTGTTGTTGGATTTCCATAGCGCCCATACTCAAAACTCGCATGACGCCCCTCCTACATCAAACAATCCATTCTAAGTCTCCAATCAACCAATTTCAAAACAAACAACATTTTGCAAAACAGTTCATACTTTGAAATCAATAAGCTCTGAAGTTTTCTTGAAGAAGTAAGCAGAAGTATTGACAACTGGAGTGGTGATTGCATCTGTAACTATACCACGTCCTAATCTTTCACCTGCAACAACAAAAATCAACAATAATTCATCAAAAAATTCATGATTACAGAATTGTCGTTTCAGATACTAATTAGTAATTACAGAAAACCTAAACTCACCAGCATGAACTGCAATGCTTCCATCGGAGCGCAAAAAAGCGGCCGGTTCGTCGGCGAACTGTACATCATTTACTTTACAAGAGCCGTTTCCCTCCGCCGTCGGATCGGCCCCCGAAGCGGTCTCCACGGACGGCGGAGGATCGTTGTTGGCCCATGAAGATGCGACGATTTGAGCGACGCCGATGTTGCTGCAGTTGCGACGAGCCTTGGTGCTTAGCTGGCGGACGAAGTTGGGAGGGAACTTGAAGATGAGAGAGGAGGAGCCAGCAGAGAGTGATCCGAATTTGGCGGAGAATCGGGAATATTCCGGTCGGTGGTTTCCGGAATGTTCGGGATCGGAATGGGCGTGGCAAGTGGAGAAAACCCTAGCGCAGCTTGCAGTTGTAGAAGCCATAGCCATTGTCGTCTTCTTAGAAGCTATGTGTTGTTGAAAACTGAATATGAAATTTGCAGAGCCGAGTCATTGTGGGGCCTATTTATATAAGCAGGTGGGTTTCGCGTACGTGGCACTCTGCCACGTAGGATCAGTTGGATCTTGCTTCTAAACGGACAAAATAAATTTATTTTGGTCTTAATTTTTTATGATATTAAATTATTAATAGGATATATCAAAAATTCAAAATCTTTGGATGCATTCATATCTCTAAACAAATTTATTATACATTGCAAAATCTTTCCTCTGCATTTTGTATTATCTATTAATTGTTTTGAATCGGTATTCAATTTTCAATAAATATTCATTATGTCTATGTCATTGGAGATTGGAATTATTATTTGGTATATACAAGTTATGTGAACTTTTACGAAATTATAAATATCACTAAAAATTTTAGGGACAAAATCCTCAACATGCACGATAAGTATATGTAGGTAATGTGACCAACAATCACACCACATCTCCGCCTTTCCACGTGCAAGTGGTAAGTTTGTGGGTCATCTTCTTTCATACTTAACGGTGGTCGGCACGTGAAGTACACGTGAAATACTGAATACACACATATATTTATGATACATGTGAAATTCTGTCTCTGTCATTTTATGAATGCTTTTTCAATAGTTTGAGCGGTAAATGTTGCATGTTTTTTCCCACCAATAAATTTATAAATTTTTATGATTTTTATTTCATTTGTAGTAGTATTTTACACCGATAAATGTCTAAAATTCAACCGGAGTGGCATCTAAAGTTATCACAAAAATAATAGTATTATGGCTCTGTAAATCATAATGATGTTTGGTATATGGTTTTTGAAATCATTCCTGCAATATAAGGAAACCCACTTGCAAATACCAACAAAATCACAGCCATTAACATGCACAAGTTGGTTGCAATGTCAATTCTAAAAACCCTAATGGCAACAATGGACTGTGCCTTCCAGAGCCCACAAATCATTAAAGCAATACCTTAAATTAGAAACAAAAGATTTGGAGCAAAGCAATGGGACCATCCAAGCATTATATACCATACAAGTTGCATAAAGTTTTGCACCAGTTGGGTTCCGAGCCTCCGCATATAGGCCTGAGTCAGATACGCACTATCCGGAGGATATGCACGATCCTTAGTGCAGATCTTAATAGTTGTTCCACTACCCGACCACAGTACCTATAATCGCTTCTTCAAGATCTTCCTGCTATGTGTTCACTGAACTTGATCCTAGATCCAAAACCAGACATAAACATCAAATACCAACCAAGAAATAAAGATGAAGAGGCGCGGTTCTGTACAGATGCTGATATGCCATAGCAGTCACAGAAGGAACCAAGCAAAGAAACTAAAAGTAGCTCTCGGGTTGCACAGATTGAAAATCACAATTGAACCTATGCAAGTTAATCAGAGCAAAAGAATCTAAAAGTAGCTTTCACGTTATTGAAAAGCACAATTAAACCTATGCAAGTGAATCATAGAGCAAATGAGGACATGTCTGATTCGTATATTTGCGGAAAAGGTAAACACATAATGCACAAACGAGCAACTCAACTACTGCAGGAGTCTTAAGGTATGCACTGCCAGTCTTGGCTCTTATTCCCACTACTATTAACAGGTCAGAATAAATGCTCTCACTACAGCCATAAATCCACACTGACAAAATTGTAAGTTTCATGTTCACAGAGAACCACTTCCAATTTTCAAATAACAACAGTTTCTTGAGCTAGCAAAACAATCAGGGTTCATCAACGTTAACTAATTTGGAAGCAAATCTAAACCTATTTATACCAACCCCGAGAAATAAACCAGAGGGAAGCAATCAGACCAGATCAAAAACCTAAAGCAAAAAAAAAAAAAAAAAAATTCACCTTCAACCTTTTGCAGAGAACCAACCTCCTCTGCCATACTCCTTTTCTCTAGTTTTAAATCATTTCATTTACACCAATTTTTGCATACGGATCTATCTTTCATACCCTAAGAGATTAGATGCATCATAAGATAGGGAAGCAGGAGCATGACATGAAGAATATTGTAGTAGCGATATGGTAAGAACATATAATCTAGAATTAAATTACTGGCATCTCAAAAAAAAAAAAAACATGTAAACATGAGTTGTTAACTAAAACCTGAACATAAGTGTACACATGTTATGACTTGTTATAAAGCAAGCAAAATCACCTACAAAGGACTCTACCAATGTTTTACATTGAAAGTCCACATTTTTCTTATCGGAAAACACTAACAGCAGATTCTTTGTCACCTAAACATTCTTCAGAGTACAAAAACCAGACCCCTTGGGACATTCAAGATTGTAACAACCGAATCAGTGAACATGTTCCATATGCTAACATATACAATTAAATCATAATTACTATTCAATCATTCAAACGATTCACTATCCAAATCAAACCATCAGAGTTCCAAAACACAACAACCCACATAATATAACTCTGAAATGCAAAAGGACAATGACTTATATAAATGAATGTTTCTGCTGTATACGGATGAATTCCGAGTCAAAACTCCACCCAGACTTATTTGGAGGAGAGCACCAATGACAATTAGCTAAACACTCTCCTCACTCATGCTCTTCAAATTAGCAATTTTTATATCTATAACAGTGAAATCCAAAAGTATCCTCCATTACCCGGTCAAATTACAAGCAAACAATGATCAGGAAGGACCTAAAAACCTTCAATTTCCAGAACCTTCTCGCTGCTTCGATTCCTCCAATTCCTTCTGGCCCTCCTCCTCCGCGGCCTTCTCCGCCTGCAGAATCGGCGCGTAGTAGTCCTCGTGCGCCTCCATACACTGCTTCAGCTTCACAGTAATCTGAGCACATTTCACCACAATGTCCTCCTTCTTCTCTTCGGCGTCTTTAATGCAATCTTCCCAAGCTACGAAATTGTCCTTGCACCCACCGGCCTTCATGAACAGGCAAAACCCACACTCTCCTACCTCTTCTTCGTCCTCCTCATCCTCGGCTCCGAGATCTTCACCAGAGGCCTTCGATTGCTCCGAGTCCTCCACGGGATTCTCCTTTTCGGGGTCGCTGGAGTCCGTCAATGGAGGATTTGGGGGTTGCGTTGTGGTTTCGGATTCTAGGGTTTTGGATTCTGAATTGGGGGTTTTAGGATCTGAGGAGGAAGGGGAAGACATGGAGGATGTGGTGAGTTATGGAACGAGTTGGGGTTGGGAGAATCGGAGCGAATCGGTGAGTTGGAGAAGAGCGAGTCGTGAGTATCGCTAGGGGTTTGAGGACGGAGCTTCCATGGCTGGTTTGCTTAAAACCTCCTTAAACCCTTAGACATGTCTCCTTGGAGCGAACCTTCCACGTAGGACTTTCTTCAATCCTACGTGTCACAGTTTTGACCAATCATCATTGTACAACTCATCCTTGCCTCCACGCCACTTTTTATTACACTCCATTTGTTTTGAATTAGTATCTAATTTGATTCCTAAACGATATTATTTTGCTTTAAATTGATTTAAGGACGTGGTTGTCCGTTTTCATATCAACTTTGTTCAATATAAACTCTAAATTGTATAATTTTGTTTTAAAACAATCTTATTATAATTTTACTTAAATCGTTATATCGCGTCAACAAAAGAATGTAATGTCAATCTAATTGTTTGGTATATTATGAATTGAACTAATTCAAAACATAAAAGCATAATTGGAGACCACATTGGAACAAAAATCAAATTTTGCATCAAAACTTGACTCTCTTTATCTTTCCTAAACAATTTTCTTCACAAGAAACATCTATTGCTCATCACAACTATCTTCCAAATACTCTTAACAATTTTCCACTCTATTTTCATGTTTCTATAACTGAATCGTCGCGCATCTTCACTTGTTCTTGTCCTCATTGTCATTGCTCTCGTCGTCCTCATCGTCATCATTGTAGTTGAAAGGATACGGAACCGACTTGAACGCCCTGTATTTGCCTGCATTGTTCAGATGCTCATTCTCCAACCTATAATCACAAGTCTAACAAAGTTATGCTTTTACTAATATATAAAAGTCTTGCACTATCTGTCAAAACATACCTCAGAAAGCTCCACATCCCGCGACGAACAATCTCTAGGCACGAGATCAGTATAGACATCGCCATCTTCTGAAAGGAGCGCAAGTTGAACGCGAACACAAGCTGCATCCACGCCACTCTGAGGACCACGTTCAAGGCCTGTCGCGAAGCAAGTTTAATTTGAGGACAAGGAATTGCAAAATATGCATAACAAATTAGGCAAGTTTTGTTGTTAATATACCATGGCAGCGAAGTACACGCTTCTGTGTGGAATGACGAGTTTGTCCCTCAAGTACGGGTTCTTTGATTTCCTCTGAAGTAGCCCCCAATCCATGACTATGTCCCAATACGTACTCATAGCTATAGCGACGGCTGAGCTTGTCATTGCCAGTACCATCCAAGTAGTTCCCTTCTTGAGCTCAAAAGCCGTTCTGATAAGAACTGCGACGATTGTCAAGAGGTACTTTAGGCCGTTGTAGGCGTGATTGGATTCTCTGTCTTCCCAAAACCGACGAAAGAACTGCAGAAACAGAAACAAATGAAACAAATGCTAAGCACTTATGTCCATGTACAAAACTATCATGCTAATTAAAGACCTGAGCGAAGCGGATCCAGTAGGGGATAACAGCAACGATGAAGTAGAAAACGTTGTAGACTCCGTGACTATGGCATTTCTTTTGCCTCTGGGAGAATTCCCCCAAACCGTAGTAGCAAACATACAACTCAAGACACCTTATGGCTTTGACCTGGCTTTTGAGATAGACGGCTGAGAAAAAAAAGGCCAGTGTGACCTGTGGAGGACAGCGTAGAACAAAAATTATGAGTACATTGTTACTAATATGTGACGTTTTACACGTTCTGATGAATTGTTACCTGGTAGAGAGGAGCGCAAAGACAGCGAATCAAACAGTTAATGAAGAAGAAACGGCCTGAACGATATATGATGTTGAAAGGGCAGAAAGTTATTGCAACAACAACCTGTATCAGCAATTCTTGTCATTACAAATTGAAGCATTATATGATAATATGAAATAAGAAACTTACAGCAACTAATGCCAGAGGAACAAGTTGTGTCACTGTCTTGTAGTTTCGAGTTCTTGAAGTTATGTCCAGCTGTAGATTTGTCAAGAAGCTCGCGAGTGTAAGTACAGCAAGACCAGTGCTGAGGAGGAGAACTTCCCGGTATCCCAACTCGGTTCCTTTCTTGAAACCGAATATGAATGAGTAATTGACTCTATAGCGCCTCCAGAAGTATAGATTCACAGCGTGCATAAGCATGTGTAGGATAATGTATGCAAAAAAACTGCAAGAAATATAAGAAATATCAACAATTTTCAGATGGCAGAGCAAGCAAATAACGAGTGATCTTGAAGGTTTTTAGGGAGGTTATTACGTGCCTGTAAAGAGGGAAAATGTTTTCCACATACGAGACTCCTTCGCTCACAGTCATCAGATTTCGGGCTTGTGTCTTTAAAAAGATAGCAACCAGTATAGCAATTGAGCAACCAGAAAAGAAGCCTGAAAATTAATAACAAGAGAAATTTGATACTAATTGGTGAAACCAACTGGTTTTCTCGACTCGTATCAGCAAATTAGTATTGACTTTACTTAACCTGTAAAGAACGTTACGCTGTGTTTTTCTCTTCTTGTCTTTGGCCTCAGCGACTTCATGCCTTCCCTGCGATTTGATTTCGCAAAATACTTGATGAAAGTAGCCTCCGCCCTCTCCAAGAGAGCTGTAATCTACAATGAACAAGTTAACAAGCTGATTTAAAAATAGAACCCGACGTGACATAACAATGTAAATAGACAAGACAAACCTCATCAGAGCTGCCAATGTAAGAGTTATCGACTGTTTTCATGTACAATCTAGCTGCTCTTCTTGAAGTAATCTGCATAAGTTCATAATATGATTTGTAAAAGACGTTACATTCCTCAATCCTCATTAAGTGTTGTTTCAGACCGATAGTCTTTAAGGTCAATCTCTTACCTTTTCGTACTTTTTCAAGATCTTGGAGAATGCCGAAAGGTTCACAAAACTGGTTCAACAAAGAGGAATATATTAACAATAAGCACATGAAAAACACTTGCAAACGAGGCATCGCAGACTCTTTTTTCTGTTTATTAGCTACCTGTAGTGCTTTAGAAGACGGAGCTTATCGTAGAATTCAATTAAAACAAGTCTCAGTCGCTCTTCGACTCTCTTCACCTCGTCCTTCTTGAAACTCAACTCCTCTTCTTTGGCGTCCATGAAAACACCTTTAAAGGTTGACCTTGGAGAATCAAGCGGATTGTTAATCTTGACACGCTCAAGAACTTCTAGGCTATCGTCTAGATTGCCTCCCGAGCCATGACCATTATCGTTTCTTTGCTCCATTCCTGCATATTTGACGGGAAATGTTAAGTAAGGACACAAAAACGAGTCACTCGCATAGTTTATGATCACGTGCAAGATTCGTATATTATGCTGAAACGAACCTCTATCTTCAGTAGAACCATCCAAATGCCGACCTTTTACCTTTATCTTCAATGCAACGAAAGCGTCCATTTGCTTTGTCAGCGATTCAGCTTCGCTCATCACTTCCTCCACCTTGTCCTTGTAGAAAGCATTGACCTTATTGAGCTCTTGATCGAGTTTTCTGAAGAATGAGGCCTCGTTTTCTCCTCCTTCCTCGGACTGTCTGAGGAAGTTTGTCTCGTAAAATTTCCTCGACCCATCTCGCTGCGTTGTGTTCACATCTATTACATGATCCTCATTATCCTCGGTTCCAATACTAGATTGTCGGTTGAGCCCGCTGAAGTTTCGATGAAATGATGATAATCTGTTGTGTAAAGGTCTCAAGGGTATTCCATGTTGCTTCACTTTTTTGTAGTTCGAGTTTTGTCGTAATATTAGCTTAAGCCCGTTGTAGTCCATGTATGCTTCTGTCCATTCTGGGACCATTTGCTTCTTGAACTCCTTCCCGAACTTCATCGTTACAGTACTCACTCAACTGATCAACAACAATGAAAAACGAAAATTTTCATTATCAGCATCTGCTACAAGTACTCATCTATCCTCGAAGTGAAAAGAAAAAAAGAACCGAAAAACGAGCATGGTCAAGCAAGCAAAAGCATTTAGAAACCTAACAATGGCTGGAAAATCCCATATCAGATTATGACAAAGCAAAAATTTAGAAAGCGAAAGCTTGAAAACCGAACATGGCCTAGGCATTGTAAAGCCAATTTAGCCTCAAAATTCCCAAATCGAGAAATGGGATTCTCCCAAAATATCCAACAAAGCTCAAATCAACTAATTGACAAGAAAATATGTAAATTTTCCAAAAATTATCCAATTTTAAAGCATGTACTGATATTTGTGAAGAAATTAACCAGATTGTCAGTACTATCACACCAACCAATTATCTTCAATTCTATGCAAACATACAGTTCTTAAAGCTACTAATGAAGAATTTAAAGCATGAAAAACAAGAAATACTCACAAGAATGAATCAAGAAATGGAGCAAAAGAATGCTAATTAAACACAGTTCTAAATTGCATGCTATTCTCTTGAAGAACACATAAGAATTCAAAAACTGAAATTCAACAAAGTGAACAATGAGCAGATGTTAATTTTTTTTTGCTTACCTGAAAAAAAATTCTTCAAAAATAGTAATGAGAATGTTTTAATTGTCTCTCCTCTGAGGCCTTTCTTTTCATTTCTGTTTCTTTCTTTTGTTCAGTTAGTTATGTTCTTAGCTTGTTGTGAATTCGGTGTTGCCGAGCCTATTTTATTTGCTTGGATCAGACTAATCCCAGCCG
>JAYMTJ010000335.1:0-11832 GCA_036897525.1 Pelargonium x hortorum | reverse complement strand
ATCGTTTTGAAATAGTAGTAATTTAGAACATAATAAGATAGTTTCGCCAAAAAAACAAAAAAAAAGAAAGAGGCAAGGCTAAAACCGTCATTTCATGAACTGGCCACCTGAGCCATCATAATTACCTGGAAAACCACTAGAAGAAGTAAAGTAAAGAATCTATTCTGAATCCAAACAGAGTATATCACACGTACGAAAAGTCTTATCTTTTCAAACACGTGACACTCGTCTCACGTGTCACCAACCGTCCAGAACCTGCCACGTGTAACCACCCCTGTCTGCTAGATTCCACGTCACGTGACTTTTTCTCTCACTTCCTCGTCCTCCCATTTTTTATTTATTTATTTTCTTTTTTCACAATTTTGTTTTTTCTGTAAAATAAATTCTAATATTTTTTCCCCTCATTTTTATGATCTTATAAATATTCGTAGCAATATCGAAAAATCATTTCTTTATCTTCTTATTCGCAAAACCCTAAATTGATTCCCAGAAATTTCTCTCTGTCAGCTTTTGCAGATCTCAGCTCTCCTTTTCGTGTGCTTCTCAATCCATCGCTCTGCCCCAGGTGAGTTTCGTGACTCGTGATTCGTTCCTGCACGAAATCGCAACTTCGGTTTCATTTTTTGTTGGGGAATTTGTTTTCTTCGTTATGTGAGTCCCTGATCGGTTTGTTGGTTGATGATTCTCGAGTCTGAGACTGAGCTTTGAATTTAATTTTAATTTTTTTTCTTTCTTTGGCTATTTCGTGGAGAAGATTGAAAAATATATTGTGACCTAGGTGAAATGCTTGAAATGGTAATTCTGTGGAGATTAGGTTTTGTTGCTGTCTGGATATTGAAGAACCGAACCTAGAGAAGTCGATTTATTTATTAAAAAAATACTATATATGGCATTAGGGTTTTGATGAAGGAAGTGATATATTTGTTTTACTTTATGTTCTTCAATTTCATGGATATCAAATGTTTTTATTGCAGATTGGCCTTTGTGAAGGTGACATTGTTCTGTTATTTCGGGTAAATTTGAAAACTTGAAGAACCTGAACTCTGTAGGTTATGATTTTTTCAAGAACCAAACGTGGCATTAAGGTTTTGATGAAGAAAGTTATTTATGTGTGTATTGTTTATGTTCTTTCCATTTTCATGAACATGAAATGTTTTTTATTGCAGCTTGGGCTTTGTGGAGGTGACACTTTTCTGTAATTTCGGGTAAATTTGACAACTTGAGAAGGTTTTGTTGTTTAAAGTTAGAGGTCTGGGTCTCATGAGAATTGTTAGGGGAATGCAGAAATTGATACCTGAGGAGCAGAAATTGGTAGGCTGTAGCAAATCATTCAGCCAAGGGATTGGTGTTACCGTGCCCAAGGCTAGGACACGTGATAAACCTATGATTAGGGTTTTTGGTCTATAAGTTTTGGAAATTAGAACGGAGATTGGACCAAGTGCCTTTTCTGAGGAAGAAATAAAAATCTTAGCCAATGACTCGGATTTTAGTTCAGCGCAGCGGTTCTGCAGGTGGTTCTTCTTCGAACCAGAGCCGGTCATCCTCTTCATCTTTGCCCGGGTTTTCTTCTGCTCGACCCGAGCCACAGGTTAATGTTCCTCAAGTCCCTCACAATGGGAAGGAAGAGGAAGTTGGGGAGGAGGTGCAGGAACATGTGATTGTGAATGAGTTTTTGGAGAATTACGATGAGGTTTTTGTGGAAAACTTTCATGGCGATAAGAATGAGAGTTCAAGTCATGAAAATGTGGGTATTGAGAAGGTATGTGGTGGTGATGACAGTATGGGTTCAGAGGAATTGCTAAGAGGGTTGGATGGTTTGAGGATTTCAGAGAGAGAAACAGTCACAAGTGAAAACGAGGGCTCAAGTGGCGATTCTTCACTAGTTGTTTCTGGTAGTTCACACCCACCTCCTCCTCCTGTCCCGCCTCCAAAACCCGCAGGTGCAAACTCAAATTTGAGGAAATCTTCATCAGGCTCTTCAAATGCTGTGTGCGGATTGGATCAGCTAGAAGAGCAGTTGCTTGGCCTGTAGTTTCAACTAGGACTTCATCCACTGAATCAAGGCCTTCTTCTCCGAGATCTCATGGTGATAGTGAGGGATACAATAGTGCTGATGAGCAGAACCCTCGCTTGGTGTCTTCCTATGATGATATTGTAAGCTTATGGCTTTTCCCCTGCATCACTTAAACATGCTTTTGTGGGTGGTGCTGTTTATTTCATTTGTACCTTTTGACACTTTCAAATTGTATTTTGCATGTACTTTTCAATAGGTAAAGTTTAATGTCACGGCAATTTGTCTATTTTTGACATATGTTATGTCCTGAACTTTAAACTATTTCTTTATTCAGCTGTCTCTTATTATTTTTATTTTTTTATATGCACAAATGGATTGAATATCTGTTTGGAAGTTGCTGCCTTAGTAGCTTATTTGCTAACAGTAGTCACAGTTAGTTTAAATTGGATTGTTGCAACTATTTCAGGAAAGAGATCGCCAATTTGAGATTGATATCAGAAGAGCAAAAGGTTTAGAAGTCAAACGAATGCTTGAGGATGGGAACTGTCTCTTTCGTGCTGTTGGAGATCAAGTTTACGGGGACTCTGATGCTTATGACTTGATCAGACAAATGTGCATAGATTATATGGTATGATCAATTCACAAATTTTCATGTCCAAAGTCTGTTGTTTCCACTATAGAGTGTGGAGGATTTCTTCATGAACTCATCCAATGAGATAAATCTCAGTTTGAATTATGAATAAAAAACATATATACATGTTAAAGTGTCTCTTTATTACACCATCACTTCTTTTCTTGCTGGTTCTTTCACTGGTATTTGGTCCTGATGTTTATCAGATACTTATTACATATCTTTTACCCTTCAGGAGCGTGAAAGAGATCACTTTTCTCAGTTTATAACTGAAGGTTTCACTTCTTATTGTAAAAGGAAGAGAAGAGACAAGGTACGTCATTTTGAATTTGTCAACAAACTTGGAATGCATTGTTTCCCATCATTTCCCCCTGATTCTCATCTTTTGTTTAATCGAAAGTATGATATGATCCTTTTTTTTTCCCTTTTCGATAACGTTATTTCTCATATGTGATATGTTTCTGTTATCTCTATGATTCCATAAATTATCTAGCACAGATTTAGCTGAATAAATATCCATTTTGTCCTGTGTGGCAGGTATATGGAAACAATGTGGAGATCCAAGCTTTATCCGAAATGTATAATCGGCCTATCCATATCTATTCCTATAGCTCAGGTTCTTATATACATAAAATTATTAATTATTTGCATTTTCACTTGATAACTTCGTTTATGGTGTCATGCTACCCTTTTTTATTTTGACTGACTTGTGATAACCGTAATCAATGCAGAACCTATCAACATTTTTCATGGAAGCTATAATACTGACACACCGCCCATACGGCTAAGTTATCATCATGGGAATCATTACAACTCTCTTGTTGATCCACACCGTGCTACAGTTGGTGCAGGACTTGGCTTCAGCTGCCTTAGGGGGGTACGTCTATGTACCAACTCTCTCTGACTGCTTTTCCTTTTATTTCTCTTGATGATTGTTAAAATTCTACTATAAATAGTCCTTCTAATGTAGTACTGACAATTTGGACCCAAACCCGAGGGCACCCAAAACCTGACCCACACTTGTGCGGGTTCGGTTTGCATAGTTTAGCCATGGGGAAACTGTGGCTCATGGCCCCCAACACGCAAACCCGTACACCTTGTGGGTCGGGATGGGCCTTTCGACCCGAATATGAATAAACCTGGCCCAAAATCTGAATCGGTATTATCGCTACCATGTTGTTATCAACTGACATTACGGTTTCTTCTGCAGACAAATGTGGACAAGGATCAAATCAAAGCTGTTATTAAAGCTCAGCAAGACCAACAGATTGATAATGTAATTATTTTTGGACATCGTGCTATTCTATTTATAACCCGTAGAGCTCACAGAAACATGTTGACTTAGTATATTCTATATATAACCAGTAAAGTTCATTTTTTCCTACTGACAGGCACTTCTAGCTGAGGGACGACTCTACTCTGATCTTGAGCTTACTGAGAAGGAAATTGAACGCATGGTGATGGAAGCTTCTCGCGCTGAGTATCTTACTGAGAATAAAATTGGGCGCAGAGAATCTTCAAGTTCTAAGGCGGAACCTTCCTCTTCCGGGGCTAGTGAGTTTTTCATATCACCTTATTATAGTTCGATTGATTGGAGTCAAAAGGCTTTTATATGTTTGAATGTTTGATAGAGGTGGCTATTAGTGTTTGCGATCATGTGTGTCTTATTGTGAGAGTTCCACCCGAACACGACCAAATAATTAATTGGGTTGAGACGTTTAGTCCCATGACCCAGTCATGAGCTGGTTGACACGATACCACAGAACAAGCCCAAACCGATATTGGTCCGTTCAATGTTTGAGTTATTGTGCACTTGAATGTTCGAAAATTACAATTATATCCTTAAATGCGAGTTATTGAATGGGTTGCACGACTCATTCATGAACCCTTTAATTAAAGGGTTCACACACACGACACGATTATCTAAACAAGTTGGACTAGTTTGCGTGAACACAATGAAATTGATTTCAAACCCGCTTCAGTTCGTGTTTGTGTCAAGCCCCGAGTCATGATATGTTTGAAACTTACAATTATATCCTTTAATCTGTGAGTTTAGTTAGGTTACTCGGCCTCATTAAACATTTTAGGCATGTGGAACATATATTTGAACATGACATGACTAACTAAACACTGCCGGCTTAGCCAACATGAACACGAATAAGTCAGACACAAACCTGTTTAAATTGTGTCGAGTGAGTCATGAGTCACGATCCAGCCCTAAGTTTCGACATGGTGAAGGACCATCATGTCGTGTTTGTGTTGAGTCAATAAAGTAAACATGTTGGATTAGCCGTAACAAACACGATTTAGTCAAACTCAAACCTGTTTAAACTCACGTGGTGCTGGATCGTCAGGAAGCGAGCGCAATGTTGTGCGGCAAGAGGTTAATAGTGGGCTAAGCAGCAGCATGCAGATGGTGCTGTCCATGGGGTTTAGCTATTTGCAGGTGATTGAGGCTTTATAGCATATTCGGAGACGACGTGGATTCCATGGTTTGTTATCTTGTGGAGACTGATAATAGCAGCAGCAGGCGCAAAGGCAAGGCCACTGAGTGATTTGAGAATATTGTGGATTATGATGATTGACATGGTTTTTATTTTATGACTATTGTCTTGTTTTTCTTCACATTTATGCATTAGCAGAGTGGTTGGTTGGTTTCAACTTTTGTTGTGTGTATTCAGTGAAAGAAAATGGTTTGCTAGGCTCTGTGTAAAAAAAAATCAACTTTTTTCTTTGAATGTGTTGATTTGAGACTGGTTTTCAATTTGTGAGTTCAGGTTGTTTTTGTAGTGTAAAAAGTTTAATACTCCCTCCGACCGAAATAAGTGTTTGTTTCATTTTCTAGTAAGAAAGTTGTAAAAAGTTGGAATATGAACACGAGATACAATTGTAAACAAACCACACTAACTATTAATATCTTTGTAAAAAGTTCGTATCTCTCGACGTATGATAATGAGATGCAAATACTTATTTTGGGCGGAGATGGGTATTATGTTAAATGAGTTCATTTGTATTCGACCTGTTTAATGAACAAAATATAATACATTGAAAACTTATGTTCGAGGTTTAAAATTATCAATCTTTCTCGACAAGTGTATATAAATGTTTGATATCAGTTCAACCTCGCTAGCTTTCATACCACACGAGGTGCCGACAATTGAGCACTTGAGAAAATCCATTTGGAATCCTTTTGGAATCGTATCGTGTCCGTGAATGTAGCTGATTAGTGGGTTGGTTTTCTCGACGGGGATCCTGTTGGAATCGGAGACGGAGAACAGGGACGTGAATTTCATTGATAGCATGCTCGGGATGATGTGATCCTTCGCTTTGGACACGCCATCCATCGAATGCTTGTCCTTGAATTTTAAGAGATGATGGATGTACGAGAATATAGCCGCGAGTTTTTTCTTTTCATCCTTGTCCTGCAAAAGTAGGAACAGTCATGGCATTAATGTGTATGTAAGGGCAAAAATGTCGTTTCACAGATACACGTATTAAGCCTTCAATACACACATGCACGATTAATTAATTGTGGTATGACAGGCTCAACACGCACATTTAAGGGTATAATCATAAATTTATCATAATAAAATCGATAATGGTATGATGTGTGCGTATGTAAGGGCAAAAATGTCATTTCATGGGTTCACACATTTTGTAATCGTATCGTGTCCGTGTTAAGCCTCCAAAACACGCATGCACGATTAATTAGGCCTGTTATGACAGGCCCAACATGCACAGTTCAGAGTATAATTGTAAATTTATCATAATAAAATCGACCATCAATGGTATGATATGTGTGTAAGGGCCAATATGTCCTTCCACATATTCACACATTTTGTAATCGTATTGTATCAGTATTAAGCCTCCAAAACACGCATGCGCGATTAATTAGCCGTGTTATGACAGGGCCAACACGCACACTTAAGGGTATAATTGTAATTTTAGCATAATAAAATCAATAATCAATGGAATGATGTGTATATGTAAGGGCAACAATGTCGTTTCTTTATCCCATTTTGGGTCAATATATCAAAGTTCGACGACCATTTTGGACCAAACAAAAGTTTAAGAACCAAATTGGGTCCAAACACGAAATTTCAGGGACCATTTTGGGTTAAAGAAAGTTCAAGTACCAAACTGAATCCAAACAAGAAAGTTCAAGTACCAAACTGAATCCAAACAAGAAAGTTCAAGAACTAAATTGGGTCATTTGCCTCAAATAATTAATATATACCAAGCACGGATCTTACCTCGATTTCGTCCAATTTATGAAGTCTGTTGCGAACAAAAAGCGGGTAGGCATTAGACGATACTCGGTCCCGATCGTAAAGCAAATCTTGAAGGTACCGCTTATCTCCCTCTGGGATAAACTTGTCCAGAGGATAAGCCTCCTGAGGTGTCGTGGCAGATGTGTCGTACGGAGGAATATTACGAGTAACATGAGCTTCAGTAGTTTCAAGAGCTTCCTTGTCTATAGCATCTTCCTTGATTTGTTTATCGAAAAGTCCCTGACTATTTGGATCTTCTGGTTGATACAGCGCTTGCATTTTTTTCGCCTGCAACAAGAAAATCTCTACGTTATGCAAATGCATCCAACAAAAGCTGAACAGTACTAGCAATCACTATTTAATGCAGTGATTCGGATTCCGGAACGAAGGTTCTAAACCATCAAACGTCGCGTTGTCGTTCCAAAATGTGAAATTTTGGGTTCTGGTTGTTATAGGGTTCTATTCAGCAAATAATAATGATTTTTCAATTGTGATTGAAAATAACAAATACGTGTCTATTTAGAGTTCTAATTTTTGTTTCAAAATAAGTGTAGTTTTTGACTTTTAACAAGCATGTACACATGAGTTTCCCATAATATCCTAAAGGCAGTGGGTTAGTCATGATGAGCTCTATGTCTTTATCTAAGGGTAAGAATGTCATTTAACATCTTTCTTTAATACTCAGTGTGTGAAAATTCTAAAACTACACTTTTTTTTAAACGGGGGTAATAAATAACAGTACATTAAGGTTAACATGTTAAAATCCTACGACTGACCTCACACACATATATTGAATACACTTTGGTTATCATATGTTTTAGGTAAAAGATCCAATTTGGTCCCGAAACTTTCAAATATAGACCAAAATAGTCCTTGCTGTTATATCAAAAGTTCATGGACCAAATTGGGTCCATATTTGAAAGTTCAGTGACTATTTTGGGTTAAAAAATATTCAGGAACCAAATTGGGTCATTTACCTATGTTTTATAAGGAATATTTTACAAATAAATAAATAAATGTTGTTTCGAAGAAGTCTACCCCTACTGTTCAGCGTTCCTACACCCCTAACATTCCACAATTTGGTTTTTGTTCCATGCACCGAAATGTTGACGATCCACAAACAAAATTTGATGTCTAGACCAATATAACATACGAATTGTTTTGCAAGACCGGAAAAATTCTCAATCAATTAACCACTTACCGGGATGTGCGTGAAATCAGAATTAAGAAGACGCGATATTTTTGAGTTACGTAGAGACATACCTGGGTTATAGCCTTCTTTGTTCCGTAGCGGTTGGTGAGATCTCTCATTTTTTGGGCCTTCTGTTCCACAGAAACTTCACCCTCTTCCAACACCGGAGGTTCTTCCTCATCAGCGTGTTGTGACCCTCCAACGCTCGGTACTAATCTAAATATCTGCAGTTACATCCAAAGGTAGAATGGTTAGTAAGGTCGTAAAGCGACAAACCATCTATACCGACAACAAGACGAGCAACTAGGAAAAAAGAACAATTTTCATCAAAACTAGCATATCGAAGATCGGTCGGCCAAAGCAAACATGTGCAGTTTATACACTAAAACCTTCTTTCTCTAGAGCCTTGACCAAATTTATGACCTTACCATATCGGTTTCCCATATATACCCAAGTATAGGACGAGCAACTAGGAATTTTAATACAAAACGATAACCATCGAAACTAGTATGTCAAAGATCGGTCAGCCAAAGCAACCATGTGGAGTTTACATTCTAAAACCTTCTTTCTCGAGTCTTGACCAAATTTATGACCATTAGCATATTGCTTTCCCCTTATATACCCAGTACAGGACGATAACCATCAAAACTAGTATGTCAAAGATCGGTCAGCCAAAGCAACCATGTACAGTTTATACACTAAAACCTTCTTTCTCTCTAGTGTTGACCAAATTTATGACCATTACCGTATCACTTTTCCCTTATATACCCACGACAGGACAAGCAACTAGGAAAAAGTTTAAAGAACGATTACCATCAAAACTAGTATATAGAAGATCAATCAGTCAAAACAACCATGAGCAGCTTATACACTAAAATTTTCTTTCTATCGAATTTTGACCAAATTTATAACCATTAGCATATTGGTTTCCCCAATCAAAGAACAGAATACCAAGTCACCGTGCATTCATATATAAGAGCTAATTGATTTGATTTTACTATGGAACTTTTAAAGATACAAAATTGGACTGCATTGTATATCAAATAAGACCAGGCACATGAAGTTGTTGGCAAATTCAAATCGAACAACACTTGAAAAAACACGGAATAACCATGGAAGGGTTTCTTTTACAAATTCAACGACAAATAATTTAAACAACGGGTAGCAATTTGAACCCGACAACAACCTTACAGTTGCACAAGACCCACCCTCAATGTCCAAACAAATACATTACGGAGTATCGACTCAAATTTCACAACATCCAAACAGCAAATTCAAACTAGTGAGCTGAAAGAAGTGTATTATCACAAGTGCCTAGCAATCAAATAAAGTGAGAAAAGAAAAACAAACAAACTTTTATTGGACCATACAGCACAAACAAACACAATATCAAAATAAAGTTATGGGCATCCAAGCAGCTAAAAACAAACTATTAAACTCAGAGAAGTGTATTATCGCAAGTGACCCAACAATAAACTAAACTGAGAAAATATATGTGTACACGTGTGCACAGCATAAACATATTTAACGAACTTCTTAGAATCCAAAGAGCAAAAACACTATAGTATCAGAAGTGAACAATAAATCTATTAACTGAAAAAGAAAAAAAGATAAGCTTTTCCTATGAGACAGAGCGAAAACAGTTTATTTAACTAACAATTACATTATTAGTAGCAATGAGAACAGCCCTCAAGGTCAACATGAACTTTTTGTTGACCCACAGAGCTAAAAAAAAGTTGATTGAACTGTTAAGTACCTCATTAGCAGCAACAGGCACAAACAATGCTATCAAATTAACTTTCTCAACATCCAAACATCAAAAGCCCCAATTTTTTTGAACTATTTGTTAACCCCCGGAGCAAAAACAGTCAATTAAACTTTTGATTACCTTATTATCAGCAATGGGCACAAACAACACTATCAAATTAACTTACAAAACCAAAAACAATCTGAGAGGGGAAAAAATGAACATTTTTCTCAACTCCTAGAGCAAAAAACAGTTGATTAAACTATCAAATACCTGAATATCAGCAATGGGCACATACAATATAATCATATTAACTTTCTCAGCATCCAAACAGCAAAAGGCATAATAAGCAAATAAATAAACAAGAACAAAAGGGGAAACTTTGTGTTGAAACATAGAGCAAAATCAGTTGATTTAACTTTCAACTGAATAAGATACAGAAACAATGCTATCAAAATAACAACTTTCTTAGCATCCAAAGTTCCAAACAACAAGACACAGAAACAATCAATAAACTAAAAAAGAATAAACTTTTAGTCAACCCATAAGCAAAAAAACAGTTGATTAAACTCTCAATTACCTTATTATCAGCAATGGGCACAAACAGTACTATCACATTAACTTACAAAACCAGAAACAATATGAGAAGAAAGGAAGAAAAAAAAAATCTCAACTCAGAGAGCAAAAACAGTTGATTAAACTCTCAAGCACCTGAAATATCAGCAATGGGCACAAACAATACAGTCATATTAAATTTCTCAGCATCCAAACAAAAAGACACAGGAACTATACTATCAAAATAACTTTCTCAGCATACAAACAACAAGCCACAGAAACAATCAATAAACTGAAAAATAAAAACTTTTTGACAACCCATAGAGCAAAAAAAAGCTGATTAAACTCTCAATTAACTTATCAGCAGAAATGGGCACAACCAAATACTATCAAAATAACAACTTTCTCATCATCCAAACAACAAAACACAGAAACAATCAATCAATAAACTGAAAAAAATAAAAACTTTTTGTCAACCCCTAGAGCAAAAAGAGTAGATTAAACTCTCAACTACCTTACTAGTAGCAATGGACACACACAATACTATCAAATCAACTTTCTCAGCATCCAATCAGAAATATTAGGGAAAAAAACTGAACTTTTTGTGAACCCATAGAGCAAAAAAAAGCAGATTAAACTCTAAACTACCTTATCAGCAGCAATTGGCACAAAAAATACTATCAAATCAACTTTCTCAGCATCTAAACAGAAATATTAGGGGGGGAAAACTGAACTTTTTTGTGAACCCATAGAGCAAAAAAAGGAAATTAAACTCAGAATCACCTTATCAGCAGCAATGGGCATAACCCTCAGACTCTGCGTCTCCTTATCAAGAACACCAAGCGCGTACCTACACATCTGCCACGCCGTGGCCTCGCCGGAAAAGCTCGACCCAACAAAATCCACCTGCGACCCAGGTGGGCTCACCACCAGCTGCATCCGACCCGTTTTCCCTTGTTCCGGAACACCCGGACCCGAGTCGGATCGTCCGGTACCTTCAGAGGATCGAATCCGGACGGAAAGTAGCCGACCAGAGGCGGTGCTTTGCCGGACTGATCGGCGACGGCGTCGATTCTGTCTTGGAGTGGTGGTGGCTCAGTTGGTTTGTTCTGTTTCTTCTTCTTCGCCGAGGACGATTCGGATCCCATTTGAGGAGAGATTGAGGTGTGGGAGTGTGGAGGTTGAAGATGGTGTTTTTGTTTTTTATTTTTTATTTAATTTTTGAATTAAAAATTATTTTTTAAATCCTAGTCAGCTGCTGACTGTGTAATTTTATTTTATTTTTATTTAATTTAATGAAAAAAATTCCAGATCAGCTCATTTAACGGAGGATTTGACGGACTTTGACGGCGATGACCATTTTGGTTCACTTTTGGATACTATAGTGACCAAAATGGTCCATTTTTACAATGATGACCATTT